>SSNR01000489.1:4365-16442 GCA_006937965.1 Callopanchax toddi | reverse complement strand
TAGAGCCAGTGCAGTTTGCAGAGTGGGCTGCCCCTATTGTCCCTGTCCGAAAACCGGATGGTTCCATTAGGATTTGTGGGGATTACAAACCCACAATCAACCAAGCTTCCAAATTGGAACAGTAACCAATTCCACGGATAGAGGATCTATTTGCACAGTTGTCAGGGGGACAGCACTTTACAAAACTGGACATGAAGCACGCCTACCAACAAATTGTGCTGGAGGAAGAGTCTGTTGTGTTCGTGTTTAATCATGTAAGAGGCTGGTAGTTGAACGCCATCATATTTATTTTAAGATGCTCCGCTTAACATGTCGCTGTAGTGTACAGAATGTTCTTCTTCTGCTGACACCATTTATAAAACATAGTGCAGGGACCCCTAGTGGTAACACAGTGCATAACAACTGATCATAAAATCCCCTTTTCTTTTAAATGCTTGGACTGACATGTTAAACAATGTAAACCCTGAGTCAACATACTCATGAAACATAGCTGCAAATGAACAGTTATTGCAACAATCCTATTCTAATTCACTTTCACAAATCCAGCCTGTCAGGTTTCTTTATTTCTCTCCTGGATCTTCTTAGTTCCGGTTTGTCTGAAGGAATGTTTGTATTACAGTCCACAGAAGATGCAGTCGCAGGATTTTCTGAAGGAGCTATATTGGGCTCACTTGAAGATGTTGGGGTCTTCAGGAGACTGCGATGGTTACGCCTGAGAACCTGTCCACCTTCAGTTTGAACTGCAAATGACCTTGGTGCTACTTCCTGTAATACCACTCCTTTAGTATTCCAGCCATCCGCATCCTCAATCCTGACAGGGTCGTTGTTAGTCAGCTGAGACAGTGGTCTGGCTGAAACATCATAAAATGTCTTTTGTCTCATTTTCTGTTTGTTTAATCTGCTCTCCAGCATTGTAGGTTTCTCACGTGCTGTAGCTTTTGAATAGCTGGGAAGTGTTGTGCGCAGCTTCCTGTTCATCAGTAGTTCTGCCGGTGACAGTCCGCACTGAAGTGGCGAAGCACGGTAACTCAGCAGGGCTAAGTATGGATCTGAGTTACTGTCTGCAGCTTTCTTGAGCAGTTGCTTCAAGATGTGGACACCTTTTTCAGCTTGTCCATTTGACTGTGCATAATGTGGACTTGAGGTGACATGACTAAACTCATACTGCTGAGCAAACTGCTGCCACTCCCTGCTACTGAAACATGGTCCATTGTCACTCACTACGATGTTTGGAATGCCATGCCTGGCAAATATGGATTTAGTATGAGTGATCACACATGCTGATGATGTGCTTGTGAGTAAAGCCATTTCTGGGAAGTTGGAGAAGTAATCTATGACTACAAGGTAGTCTTTGCCTTTGTGATGAAATAAGTCCATCCCGACTTTGTGCCAAGGGGATGCAGGCATTTATGGTAACATCATTGGTTCCTTGGTTTGTTTACTTCTGTGTTTTTGACACGTTTCACATTTACTTACATATGTCTCAATATCCTTGTTCAGTCCAGGCCAGTACACAGACTCCCTAGCCCGCCTTTTACACTTTTCCATCCCGAGATGCCCCTCATGTATCCTGTTACACAAATCCCGCCTCAGAACTCCTGGAATGACTATTCTCCCTTTCTTCAGTAATAAGCCATCCACATAACTGAGATCTCCTCGAACATGGTAGTAACCAGGGCACGAGCCTGCAGGCCAGCCATCATCCATGTTCTGAATCACGCGCTGTAGCTCCGCATCTTGTGATGTAGCTTCAGCTTTTTGTTTTGATTTGATGTCAGACACAGGCAGAGCATTACACACCATCATTACATGACTGTCAACATCCTCATCTGTCGTACTCGCACAGTCTCCAGCAGGCGCTCTGGACAAGGTGTCTGCGAGTAGGAGGTGTTTGCCAGGTGTATAAATGAGCTCGAAATCATATCTTTGCATTTTCATCATTAAACGCTGAATGCGTCTCGTTCAGATTCTTTTTGATGATGGAAACTAGCGGACGATGGTCAGTTTCTACAGTAAAGGACGGCAGTCCATAGATATAACTGTGAAACCGCTCCAAACCATACGCTACACCCAAACATTCTTTTTCGATCTGCGCATATTTGCATTCAGATTTTGTCATAGACCTTGACGCATAAGCTACTGGTTTCCAGTGCTGACCCTCAGCTTGCAGAAGCACTGCTCCGAGTCCATCTTTGGATGCGTCAGTTGACACTTTGAGCTTTTTGCCATGGTCATAATAGGCTAACACTGGCGCCGTGGTAATGGTCTGTTTTAATCTTTGCCATTCACGCTCATGTTTGCTTTCCCATCTGAACTCACTGACAGTATGCAACAGCTCACGAATGCAGGATGTTTTAGCTGTCAAATTGGGAATAAATCTTCCAACAAAGTTCACCATTCCCATTATGCGCAACACACCTGTTTTATCTGTTGGTCTTGGCATGTTCAGTATTGCTTTTATCTTTTCCTGGTCGGGTTCTACACCTTTCGCTGTGAGTTTGTCCCCCAGGAAGAGGACCTCCTGCACCGCAAACTCACACTTGGCCTTGTTGAGTTTTAGCCCAAACCTTTGCACCTGCTCCATTACTTTGTACAGTCTCCGGTTGTGTTCCTGGAGAGTTGAGCCCCATACAATAATGTCATCAATGTAGACTCTAACTCCCTCTAGGCCTTCCAAGACTTGTTCCATTGCTCTATGGAATATTTCCGGTGCTGATTTTATTCCAAATGGCAGTCTGAGGAAACAGTACCTGCCGAAAGGAGTATTAAATGTGCAGTACTTAGTGCTGTTCTCTTCCAACTGCAACTGCCAGAACCCTTGTGATGCGTCTAGTTTTGTGAAGTAGTTAGCTCCTGCCATCTCGCTGATTATCTCCTCTCGTGTGGGTATTTGATAATACTCACGTTTGATGTTCTCATTTAGATCTTTTGGGTCCATACATAGTCTCAGATCCCCATTCTTTTTCTTGGTGATGACCATCGAGTTGACCCAATCAGTAGGCTCTTGGATTTTTTTTTATCACCCCCAGGTTGGTCATTCAGTCCAGTTCTCCTTTGAGGGCTTCACGCAGTGGGGCTGGGACTCGGCGTGATGCATGCACAACCGGCTGGGCGTTTTCCTTCAGCTGGATTTTGTAGGTGAAAGGCAGCGTGCCAAACCCTTTGAAAACATCAGAAAAGTTCTGCACAATAACATTGATGTCATCATTTAGGTCTGCTTCGATACTAAACACTNTTAACTAGACCTAGTTTTTCACAGCTTTCATCACCCAACAGTGAATCACATTTCTCATTCACAACAGCAAAGTTAACATGGTGCACTTTACCTTTAACTGTGACACTCAGCTTACAGGTACCAAAACACTCTATGGGTTGCCCATTGTAATCTTTCAACCCTGAGTTATTCCTGTAAATGTGTGGTTTTGCCTGCATTTCTTTAACATCAGACATGCTAATTAAATTAGCTTTAGCACCAGTGTCCAGTCTCATTGTAACTATAGTCCCGTTAACCAGAAGAGGAGTAATCCATTTGTCACCACTAGTGATGCCGTTTACTTTTCCCTCCTCATTCTCACAGTTCACGAGTCCAACAAAGAAAGTGTCACTCAGATCTGTATCATCCACCACATTCACGTTTTTATCTTTCTGTCCCTCTTTTCGTCTGGTGAAGCAATGTTTGGCAAAATGATTTTTTCCATGGCAGCTGGAGCATACTTTACCAAAGGCTGGACATTGCCTCGGTTTGTGCTGTGATCCGCAGCGCTTACAGGCGAACGTGGCCTCCTCGGTCCGCTGTGCAGTCCGTGGCCGTCGTTTCCCGCTCCGAAACGACACTGCGCCGATCGCTGCCCCTTCACTCGTGGGTGTCATGGCACCAGCACTCGTCATCTCACCAAACGTTTTCAGCTGCTTCCTGGACAGTTCACTCGCTTGGCAAATTTTAATAGCCAAATCCAGCGTTAAATCCGATTCACGGAGAAGCCTCTCCCTCAGCTTCTTGTCTTCAATGCCACAAACAATCTGGTCTCTGACCATTGAGTCCCGCAGAGTCCCAAAATTGCAAGACTGCGACTTCAAACGCAGGGCAGTCAGGAAACTATCAAAAGACTCATCTTGTAGCTGCATGCGACACCGAAACATGTATCTTTCATAAGTCTCATTCTTCTTCGGAGTGCAGTGAGCATCGAATTTAGCGAGCACAACGTCCAACTTGTCTCTATCTTCAGCTGCATCAAACACGAACGTGTTGTACACTTCAATAGCCTGAGGTCCCGCTAAAGTTAGCAAGAGAGCTATCTTCCTCGTGTCGGGCTTAGCCTCCAGTCCCATGGCCATAACGTACAAGTTGAACTGTTGCTTGAAAGCACGCCAATGTTCATCAACATTACCCGACAGCTTCAGGTTCTCCGGCGGCTTCAAATCCATCTCGACGTATTCAACGTTCACACAACTCACTCAGTTCACTCCTGGTACCATGTTGTGTTCGTGTTTAATCATGTAAGAGGCTGATAGTTGAACACCATCATATTTATTTTAAGATGCTCAGCTTAACATGTCGCTGTAGTGTACAGAGTTCTTCTTCTGCTGACACCATTTATAAAACATAGTGCAGGGACCCCTAGTGGTAACACAGGGCATAACAACTGATCATAACAATTAGAAGCTTAATTGACATTTTTTAATTGTTTAAAAAGTGCAAAGTTCAGACAGGAAAGCACTTTTTATAGGGAAGCCTCTTTCTGACATTTAAAAACAATAACATCACAAAGTGTTCTTTAATTATGACTTACAATATTTTCATGTTTAAAAAGTAATTTTTAAAGTGTTATAAGCTCATAATTATGACACTGAAATAGTGACTTCAAACTTCAAAATTATGAGTTTCAAAGTCATAAATTAACTGACTTTCTACTCATAGGTGACTTTAAAGGCTTACTATGCAGTTTGGGCTTATTTTTAGCACCCCCTAGTGTCAGAAACACCTAAATCTAACTGTTGAAATGTCTCTTCAGCCTTCATTGCTTTCTACTGGAGCGGTTATTTACTCATTCAAAGAAATCAGCTGTGTTCAAGCAGGGAGAGATTAAAAAAGCAGGAATCATGAGCTTAAAACACTCCGGCGCTAGCATAACAGCTAGCCACTTTGGGTTTAATCCTGGTGAGATTCGTGACTTTGTGAGACTTCAGGGCACCGGACCAGAGACTCAGAAGTTACAAACTTTTCATTAACCCTGTAGGGTCAGATTAGCACATACTGGCTCAAGAAAGCGATTTAAAAATATGAAAAAGTTACAAAGTGTACCTTTAAAACTATGACTTTAAGTAGGAATTACATTTATTAACTTTTTCCCAAAAGTTATGACTTTTAAAGAGATATAAACTCATAAAACTACTAATAACTTTGAAAGATATAGGTTACACAGAAGCACTTATTGGATTCAGCTGAGGAGCCTTTTGGATGGAATGGATAACTGAACAACTTCTCCTCTTGCTTGTTTTATGTGACTTCATCACCTGCTTTTCTCTCTTCATCTGTTTCTTTTTGTGTTTGATTGTCTTTGATTCCTCTATCAGTAGAAGCATCACATCAGCAGAGCCTTTACTCAGGACCACTTCCCGTTCTTTTCACTTCCTCCACAGAGTGGATATTTTTTATTCCTATAGGATTCGGTGGATGTATCCTTTCCTCCAATACTCAGATTTCAAATGTCATTTTAGGAGTAATAAATTCACAAATATGACTTTAAAATCTAAAATTAATTATTAAAAAAAAAACATTAAAATGGCACAATACATGACCAAGCTTTATTTATTTATTTTTGCAGTGTCATGAATGAGCTTTATACTTCTACTGATTGGAAGGTCAGGTGCATCATGGGATTTTGTGTTTGGCTCTTCAACACGTTATTGTGATGGAGGGGAGAACTGAATGCTAGCCTTCTGATTGGTGGATAATCGCTCTTTGTCCTGATGCTCAGCCACGTCTCTCAGCTGTCCTGTTGTTGACGTGGAGTGGATTAATGTTTTTGTCTTTGTGATGTTTCAGTCCAAGCTGCACTCCCTGCCAGTTTTTGCACCTCACTCTTGTTCACAGTTGGTGATGAGGCCAAGCTCTGTTAACTGTGAATTAGTGATGTGTTAGAGGATTGTCTCTGTGAGGAGGCAGCTGAGGAACTATTGGATTCTCAGAATTCTTGAGGACTAGAAGAAACATGCTCCAAAACCATTGGGATGTTGCATCACTCTCTTCTCACTTTGTGAAGTGGCAGTAGCTCAGTAGGTAGAGTGCTCGTCTGGCAACCAGAGGGTTGTCGGTTTGATCCCACCTCTGGCTGGATTACTTTGTCATTGTGACCTTTGTCACCCTGCTGTTGGTGGTCTGAGGGTCTGGTGGTGGTCTGAGGGTCTGGTGGTGGTCTGAGGGTCTGGTGGTGGTCTGAGGGTCTGGTGGTGGTCTGAGGGTCTGGTGGTGGTCTGAGGGTCTGGTGGTGGTCTGAGGGTCTGGTGGTGGTCTGAGGGTCTGGTGGTGGTCTGAGGGTCTGATGGTGGTCTGAGGGTCTGGTGGTGGTCTGAGGGTCTGGTGGAGCCTGTTGAACACCAGCTTTACTTCTCTGGATAAAATTTAGCTTACTGCCATCAAATTCAAATCCCACCTTTCTGTGTGGAGTTAGCATGTTCTCCCCATGCATGTGTCAGTTTCCTCCCACAGATCACAACATGCCTGATAGTTTTTAAGTTGCTTTGGATAAAAGTGTCCACTAAAAAAATAAACATAAACAAATGCATTGTATTTACCAATTCTCAGGTTTTAGAAAACCAGGAGGGAAAAAACACTTTTTCACACCACTGTAGGATAAACATGATCAGAAGAGAAGAAACCATTTGGATGAGAGGTGAAACGTCTTCAAGCAACAAGAGAAGTCCAGTTGTTTTGTGCTTCTTATTCTTATGGTTACCATGTCCTGGATAGATGAGCATTTATATATTCCTCCTGATTGTTCTCCAAAACGCTCCAGCCTCACATCACCAGTCTCCTCTGTCTCATCTGGCATCTGGTGGATCACTCCAGGCAGTAGTAGAGCTTTGGAAGGCTCAGTCATTTCCTGTGCCATGTAAACAACTCTCCTACTAGCATGATTATATATAAAAAGAGCCAAAATGCAAGCAGAAAAACACTTTTTTCAGACATTTCATCCAGTTTTATTTTTGATGTGTTTTGATAGAAAATAAACTCATTGAAAACCTTCAGAATTTACAAATAAAAACCACAAAATCACAGAAGTTACGGAGCCATCAACTGCATTAAAGTGAAATAAAATATTCATGAATCTCTGCATATTTTTAATCAACCACATAGTCTGTGTATACAGTGAGACTGCAAATTGATTTATTTATGACTGATGAAAAAAATCCTATATTTAACTGATAGTTTCACAGATTCCAGATCAGGAAAAGGCCCTATGTTTCCTGATATCGTGTCAAATCTCTTCAGTCACTTTCTTTCCTTTATTCATAGTCAGGTTATGAAGGTAACTATTTCCTGGAAGATCATCCTCTCTAACAACCCAACTCCTCCTGATGGATCCTGATGCATTCCCAGACCAGAGAGGATTTATAATCCCAACAGCTAGCTCAGGTCTGCCCTGGGGTTTCCTGGGTGGAAATCTGTAGAGGAAGGTGACCAGGAAGTATCTGAACTAAGTGCCTCCATCACCTTAGCTGACTTCTTCTAATGTACAGGAGCAGCAGCTCTACTCCAAGTCCCCTCTGGACCAGACCAGTTTCCAAAGTGTGGTCTGGGGGCCACTTGCAGCCCTCACAGTGGTTTGTGTGGCCCTCAACTGTGCATCAAGAACAGGAGAATTTTGTCCTCCCAGCAGGCTGTTGATGCAACAGACTTCTATCATTTTGTGTTCAGATGAGGCCAAACAACAATAAATGCAGATCAATCTTTTTAAAATGTAAAAGTTTAAATCCAGTTCAAAGTCTGAGTCTTTTATTAAAGGGACGTGAGGGAGCTTTGAAAAACAAACCTCATGAGCGCCGTGCCTGGTACTGCGAATAACTGCAGCCTTTAGCGGGAGCGTGCACAAACTTCTCACTAGTTCATAAGGGTTCAACCAAAGGGAGCCGGAGGCATGATTCCATAAATAAAAATACATTTTATTAATACAAAAGGAAATATAGTAAAACAATGCCCCGCGACGCACACACACACGATCAGACTGAGGGAGCCGATCTAACAGAGCTAATCTCGCTAGCCGCTATGTTCCAGCTTCCACTGCTGCCTGTATTGCTAAAAGCTTTAATCAGCCGGTGTTCTCGGACACCAGGAGGAGAATTTGAGAAATCTAGCGTGATAGAATCATGCCCCGCCGCATATATTACCCTAGATTTCTCAAATTCACATCACGGAGTGGAGCTCCGTAGCACCCGGAAGTCCGTGCGCAGCAGAGCCGCCTTAGATGCACTGTAAGCGGACTGAGGTCTAGGAAACAGTCGGGGATTTGCGGCCTACAGTGCCGAGACCATAAACATGGACAGATTACTGTGCGGTCGCCTATAACAGCACCTTTAGCTCTGTGAAACCCTTATAATCCATCAGAGAGGTTTTCAGCTCCATAAACGCTGCCAAATAACACCAGTTTTATGAGAAAAACCACTGGTTTAGATAAGGAAGTCCACCACTGACTAGCAACACTACACAAAGGTGCAATACTGCCACCTACTGGATATACATTTATTATTACTTTTTTAGCCCGAGAACGCGCAGAAGCGTCAGTTGACGTCACATCCGTAGGACAGCGCGGGAAATTCAGACCCCGAATTGCAGAACATTTTACAGCTCACAGCCTGTTCAAGATAATGGAATGATACATGGGTGGCCTCATTCTGTTTGATTTAAAATGCTTCATCACTTATTAACCTAAATAAACTGAACATGCAATTATTACTTTTCTTCAAAAGCTCCCTCATGTCCCTTTAACCTGAGATTTTGTTTTAATTTAATTTCCTGGTAAATAAAACCAGAAACTCTGACTTTACCTAAAACTCAGACCTGTGAGCATCGTTCATAAAGCCAGCTGACTAAAGAGAGGAAACTCAAGCAGTGACCCAGATCCTGTTCTCGATTCTGAAAATGGATATTTATATTTTTAAGACCAAGAAGCTAGAGAACAATCAACATCAAATCCAGGACATTAGCTGATGAACCCCTTTTTGTGTCTACATGGTTTTTGTCATTTTCATGTATCTACAAAGATTTACAGATCCTTTAATTAAAAAAAATCTAATAACTTGTTCTGTTAAAACTCAGTTCAATTCAGTTCTGTTCATTTAAAAAGCTCCAGTTCTCAACACCAGTCATCTCAAAGAGCTGAACAAAGCAACAAATCCAGATCATCCCAGGTCCAGATGAAGGACAGTTGTAATAAAATTAGATTCATTATAGAAGGACAATTAGTCAAATTGTTTTGATATTAAGGAACCAGATGACTGGACTGAAGCGTTACTTTAATGCAACCCCCCTGAAATCCTCCTGAAAGTTTTAGAGGTTTCATTGCAACACCTGATTTAAATGTTGAATTTCCTGCTCAGTGGCCTTTAAGGTCGCCAGAAGCCTCATAATCAGCCACAAATTCAGATCAGGTGTGTTTATGCTGAGAACACACATCAAACATGCAGGACTGTGGCCTTCGAGGTCTGGATTGCACTTCCACCACAGACCAACAGCACCCTGCACATTATGCCTTAGGACAGTGGTGTCCAGTCCTGGCCCTGGAGGGCCGGTATCCATTGTTCCCTTATTCCAATACACTTGATTCAAGGATTGAATCACCTGTTCTGCATGTCATCGAGCTCTGCTGAAGACCTTTAATCATCCACTGACTGAAATCAGGTTTGGTGAAACAGAGAAACCTCTAAAACAGGAAGTCCAGTCCTCCAGAGCTACTACCCTGGAACATTTAGATGCATCCCTGCTCAAACACACCTGAATCAAATGGCTAAATCCCCTCATCAGCAGGCCATTTAGCTGTGCAGAGGCCTGGCAACGAGACATTGATCTGATTCAGGTGTGTTGGAGAAGGGATGCATAAGACTTTCACGATAGCAGCTCTCGAGGACTGAACTTGGGCACCCCTGCTTTGGCCCTCGAGGACCAGGATTGGATACCCACTGCTACAAGGACACAATCATAATCCTTCCTGAAGTCCATAAATCACCAATGGACCAAAGAACCAAACTCTATGAGCTGATCTGGTCCACTGGTCCAAACCTGGAAAAGAACCCACGTTCTACCAGATGATATTCATGTTCAGGATAAAAACCTACCAGTACTTAAGGCTGACAAGCTGTTTGACTCTCGTGTCATTTGAGTGATATCTTCTGTCTCTCTATTGATTGGTTTACTTACCAATCTGACCATGACCACCCACAACACGTTTAACTGCACTGGCCACACAGTAAGTGCTGTGTGCACCTTGAATCAATCTTCCCATAGGTGGATGCATCAAAGTGTTATGGAAACAACACTCTGTGGGAAACAGATATATGGTGGGTCTTTCTCTAATTGATATCTTGTGGTTTTCATTTCAGCTCTGGCTGATGCATTTCTGTCTGTGGGATTCTGTATTGACCCTTTGTGAGAGAAGAGAATTACACAAACATGCCTAATGAGGCGATATTGATTTTGACTTCTGTGACAGCTTTTAATTAGAGACTGACTGTGGCCGTATGCTGAGGTGGGTGAAAAGAAACAGCCTGTCTTTATCTGGCTGATCTCTCTCCTCTACACAACACAAACCACCCTGTTAGAAGGCTTTTTGTCAAACTCGACCCTGAAGGATCAATTAAAATGCATGCAAATAATCCAGGACGTGCTGTACTGTAAAGCACCACCTGATGTTGAGCTACTGAGGCAGAGTGGAGATTAAAGCTGATCACAAGCAGCACATTTCTGTTCTGACACTTGGATTTTGCAGCGCTGTTCATCCATTATGTATGATCATACAGCTTTTCCCTCAGAGGTTGCCGTTTAATGGGCAGCTGTACAGACCAGAGAACGATCTGAAACAAAGGATGGAGGAGGCCTGAGGAGACGTTTTGTCAAACATTACTGACAGCTTTAACAACAGCTCTAAATAATGCACATAAAGCCCGACCCAGGTGAAATGTTCTGGGAAACGACCATCTAATAGAACACTCTTTGTGATGGAAAACTGCATAACGCTGTCTCCACAAATGCTGCTGAGCCAGCTCCTCACAGCACACACAAGCTCCACATGAAACAACGAGTCAATAATCCATAAACACACGAGCATTATTCTCAGCTGGTGTGTCTGAGCTTATCTAACGTCAGGATCTCTGTACCATATACAGTGGGGCAAAAAAGTATTTGGTCAGCCACCGATTGTGCAAGTTCTCCCACTTAAAATGATGGCAGAGGTCAGTAATTTTCATCATAGGTACACTTCAACTGTGAGAGACAGAATGTGAAAAAAAAAAATCCATGAATTCACATGGTAGGATTTTTAAAGAATTTATTTGTAAATTAGGGTGGAAAATAAGTATTTGGTCACTTAAAACAAGGAAAATCTCTGGCTCTCACAGACCTGTAACGTCTTCTTTAAGAAGCTTTTCTGTCCTCCACTCGTTACCTGTATTAATGGCACCTGTTTGAACTCATTATCTGTATAAAAGACACCTGTCCACAGCCTCAAACAGTCAGACTCCAAACTCCACTATGGCCAAGACCAAAGAGCTTTCGAAGGACACCAGGAAAAGAATTGTAGACCTGCACCAGACTGGGAAGAGTGAATCTACAATAGGCAAGCAGCTTGGTGTGAAAAAATCAACTGTGGGAGCAATTATCAGAAAATGGAAGACATACAAGACCACTGATAATCTCCCTCGATCTGGGGCTCCACGCAAGATCTCATCCCGTGGGGTCAAAATGATCATGAGAACGGTGAGCAAAAATCCCAGAACCACACGGGGGGACCTGGTGAATGACCTGCAGAGAGCTGGGACCAAAGTAACAAAGGTCACCATCAGTAACACACTACAACGGCAGGGAA
>SSNR01000488.1:351570-399430 GCA_006937965.1 Callopanchax toddi | reverse complement strand
CTTTGGACGCGTGGCCCAATGGGGAAAGAGTTACCAAGTCACGTGGTTCTCGTCATTAGAAACCCAGGAAGTTTAATGGATTACTAATATGTTTTAACCTTTTAGCAAAAGTAGAAATCATAAAATAATACTGATGCAACATCAACATTCATGAATACTGGAAGAAAATGAATTAATCACATTAAGACATTTCTGGACAGTGGATTAAAGGTGGGGTCTTTTAGAATGAGACATCAAAGAGTTCTTAAGTTTAATTATTAATTAAAGGAAATCTTCTTAGTCTTCCGACACGACCGGTCCTGGAAGGAATGTTGATTCAGGTTACAACATAATAAAAGAGTCATTTTAATCCAAGTTATTAGGAAAAAGATGAGTTATTGTGGTGGTGAACCAGATGTCAGAAATCAGAGAGATAGTAACGCTTTGCCAGCGCTACAATTATATTATATTGTATTATATTATATTATATTATATTATATTATATTATATTATATTATATTATTATATTATATTATATTAAATTGTATTATATTATGTTACATTATATTATATTATATTATATTGTATTATATTATGTTACATTATATTATATTATATTGTATTATATTATATTATATTATAATTATTTAAAATAATACATTTGCTTTATTCCCACTGAGTAAATTATGAAAACTTTTGATTATTTAAAATAAAAAATCACCACAGCCAGTTTGAATGTTCTCAGTCCTTTTTACAGCTTCTTACAAACTATACATTTATTCAAAAAGTATGAAGCTTTGTTTTGTGATTTTCAAATTCTTCAAAATGCAAAGCAAAAAAAGATTTTAGCAATATTGTGGCAAAGACGAAAGAGATGGTGGTGGACTTCAGAACTGACACCATCTCCACTCATTATTGTAGAAGCTGCAGAGCTCATGAGCTAAATACTTGGGTGTGCACATGACCTCTGACCCTACATAGGCCACTAACACAGTTGGCATCATTTAGAAGGTTCAGCAACGGCTCCATTCATGAGGATGCTGAAAAATCGCAGTCCCAGCGCTGCGGTTCTTTTTACTAGTTTGTGGTGAAGAGAGTCCTGACATCAACAGTCTGGTATGAGAACTAGTCTGAGGCTGTTTAGAAGAGGATTAAATTTGTTCAAAAAATGACCAACAGCTGCCTTCCTTCTCTAGATGAAATTTACACTAGCAGATGAGATCTAGAATCAAAACACAAAACCTAATACTTGACCCCACTCATCCAGGAAAATAACTAGTCACCCTCTTTCCCTCAAGCAGTAGACTGAGCAGCTCCAAAGCCCAGACCACAAGGACAATTTGATTTTAGATGTTAGGTGATGCTTTAAACACTTGTTAAAATAACTGATATAAAGATGAATTAATGTTTGAGGTGTGTTAAGAAGCTGAGGTGAAACAATGAGCTCACAGGAGAAAGTGATGCTATCTTTTGCAGAGCCTGAAAAAGCTGAGTCGCTCATTTAACCTTTTAGTTTCACTTCAACAAGAGCTAAACAAATTTAACGGTTCACGAGAGCGTCTGCCACCAACTAGTGAACTCTATTTTGGTGATTCAAAGTTTCGCTCAGACACTAACTGAATGTATCGGTGTTATGTTTGAAATACTATCTGCACAACTGTCTGCACTTCTCCTACCAGACAGGAAATTAAATCATGCTTTGGGGTATTTTTCTGCAATGGGGAACAAGATGACTGCACCATATTGAGGAGAGTATGGGTGGGGCCATGTGTCACCAGATTCTGGGCAACAACCTCCTTTCTTCATTGCATTGAAGATGGGTTGTGGCTGAATCTCCCAGCATGACAATGACCTGAAACACAACCAGGAAAACTGAGGAGTGGCTCCAGAAGCATTTCAAGGTCCTGGAGTGGACTAGCCAGTCCCCCGACCTGACTCTGTACCAAATATTATGTTTTATTTTTATATTGTATCAAATACTATTTTCATGCAAAAAAAAAAAAAAAGAAGAAATCATTCAATAATCATGCAATGTGATTTTCTGGATATTTTCTTTAGATTCTATCTCTCGAGGTATTACAGACCTGTCCACTCTTTGTGGAAACTTGAAAAATCAGCTGTGTATCATCTTCCAGGCTGTATTTTTCATGAGGAATGATAATAAAAATGTAACCTGTATTATTGCAATAGAGTTAGAAATTTCAGTATCAGTGGAGACATGAGTTAATGCTAAATGCCTATTTATTCAGATGGCCTAGAATTCCCCAACTATAACCTAACTCATAAACTACAAAATAGCTTAAAATAGATTAAACAAAACCTATTAAATAACTCAAGGCTAGAAACTGAACAAACACGTTTTGATGAAATCCATGTTTATGAGCTTCAGTTGGTCAGACCCATACTTAAGTGACATCATTATTTTAAGAATATTCATTTAAACCTGAAGTCTGGAATCTTAAAATAAATGAGTCCTCACTTTTCCCTTGCAGACTTATACCCATCTGGAATAGTTCTGACATTCAATCCTGCAACAACAAAAAAAGAGTAAACTTTACAGTTTGGCATAGTAAAGTTATAAGGCATCTAGAAAATGTTTTTCTGTGGAAAATAATAATACTGTTTAATGGCCTAGATACTTATGGAAATGTTATAAATACATGTTTAGAATAGTTTTGCAAAACTGGCCTCCATGAAACAGTTCCACCCAACACAAAGGTATGTCTTATTCCAGAAACATCTCAAACGGTGGTGGTAGTGCTGCTTCAGGACCTGGATGACTTGCTTTTCTGTAATTGATGGAACCATGAATTCTCCTCTTTACCTGAAAGTCCTGAAGGAGACTGTCTGACCTTTGGAAAACCCTCCAGTGTGGCTGAAATGAAAATATTCTGTATAGAGATGTGGGACAAAGTTCCTGCACAGAGATGTGAGAGACTCATTATCACAAACAGTTGCTACAAACAGTACTTTTTCACCAGGATGGGACCAGGATGGTTTGGATAATTTCCCCCACTTAATAAATGAAATAATAATTTGAAAACCTAATGTAGTATTTACTCAGTGTGACATAAAAAAGAAATAGAAGAAAGTCTGTAAGGTGTCAAACTTTTTAACAGCAGTTTTCACAAATTCAGAAGCTTTAGATAATTGTCATGCATTCCTTTTTGCCAAAATGTCCTTAAACAGTGCTGTTACATTTCCTTTTTGACTTGGAGCCTTTCGGTCATTTGGTATTTGTGGTACCTAACACAGATTTTTTTTCACAGAGTCCATCAGTCAGGCCTACCCATCCTGTCAAAGACAGCAACACGGACACACCTCAGTACCACTTTAGTAGAGACACTGCAGCAACTCAGCCGAGTTAAATGTGTATAATCTGCATCCAAGAGGCTTCTTCTATTTCTTCTCTTTGTGCAAATTTAATTTTCAGGGTGCTGCTTTTCCGGTTCATTTCAACCAGCAGGTTTCAGGTCTCTTGTTAGGCAGCTATAAATACTTCGTACTGCATGTTCACAGTCTGCAGAAAAAGGCATGGATTCACTCTGATCAAACCAATACACATCTTCTTTTTAGACAATAGGAAGTACTAAACATTGCATTTTTTTAATCAGTTCACAAAGGTGTTAAAGTAATGTGATGATTTTATGATAAGAGACTGATTTCAATGATGCTAAAATTTAAATTGACAGATTATCATTTAATCTGGGTGGTGGTTCCCATTTTTAAGAAGGGGGACCAGAGGGTGTGTTCCAACTATAGGGGGATCACACTCCTCAGCCTCCCTGGGAAGGTCTACTCCAGGGTACTGGAGAGGAGGGTCCGGTCGATAGTTGAACCTCAGATTGAAGAGGAGCAATGTGGTTTTCGTCCTGGTCGTGGAACTGTGGACCAGCTCTTTACCCTCGCTAGGGTGATGGAGGGGTCATGGGAGTTTGCCCAACCAATCCACATGTGTTTTGTGGATTTGGAGAAGGCTTATGACCGTGTCCCCAGGGACACCCTGTGGGGGGCGCTCCAGGAGTACGGGGTGGATGGCCTTTTGTTAAGGGCCATTCAGTCCCTGTACCAGAGGAGTGTGAGTTTGGTTCGCATAGCCGGCAGTAAGTCGGACCTGTTCCCAGTGAGGGTTGGACTCCGCCAGGGCTGCCCTTTGTCACCGGTCCTGTTCATAACCTTTATGGACAGGATTTCTAGGCACAGCCATGGTGTGGAGGGTGTTGAGTTTGGTGACAGGAGAATCTCGTCTCTGCTTTTTGCAGATGATGTGGTCCTCCTAGCTTCATCAGGCTCTGACCTACAGCTCTTGCTGGGGAGGTTCGCAGTCGAGTGTGAAGCGGCTGGGATGAGGATCAGCACCTCCAAGTCTGAGGCCATGGTTCTCGGTCGGAAAAGGGTGGCTTGCCAACTCCAGGTCGGGAGAGAGATCCTGCCTCAAGTGGAGGAGTTCAAGTATCTCGGGGTCTTGTTCACGAGTGAGGGAAGGAGGGAGCGGGAGATCGACAGGCGGATTGGGGCAGCGTCTGCAGTGATGCGGACGCTGAACCGGTCTGTTGTGGTAAAGAAGAAGCTGAGCCGGAAAGCAAGGCTCTCGATTTACCGATCGATCTACCTCCCAATCCTCACTAATGGTCATGAGCTTTGGGTAATGACCGAAAGAACGAGATCGCGGATACAAGCGGCCGAAATGAGTTTTCTCCGCAGGGTGGCCGGGCTCAGCCTTAGGGATAGGGTGAGGAGCTCGGACATTCGGGAGAGACTCGGAGTAGAACCGCTGCTCCTCCATGTCGAAAGGAGCCAGTTGAGGTGGTTCGGGCATCTTGTTAGGATGCCCCCTGGACGCCTCCCCAGGGAGGTGTTTCAGGCATGTCCTGCCGGCAGGAGGCCCCCGGGTCGACCCAGGACACGCTGGAGAAAATATATCTCTGGTTTGGCCCTGGAGCGCCTTGGGATCCTGCCGGAGGAGCTGGTAGAAGTGGCTGGAGAGAAGACTGTCTGGAACTCCCTAATTGGGATGCTGCCCCCGCGACCCGGACCCGGATAAGCGGAAGAAGACGAGACGAGACGAGACGAGATTATCATTTAAGGACTCATAGAAATCCTTGTTGACTTTCAATACTAATATTTTTGCATCCAGTTTGTGATACATAAATTGAAATCTAATCAACTGAATGGTAATTTCTACTATTGCTAAATCTTGTGTAATGATGAAGAGAAAAAACTTAAAGGAAAAGACAAAAAGGACTGCACGGACAGGAAATCCTTGTTGAATAGATAGTCGGAACATGACTCGACAAGAACACTCAACAGAACAAGAAGCGACTGAAAACATGGAACTGTATGTACCGAGGGGCGTAAATGAATAACAAAATGAATGTGTGGGGATTCCCATAACTAGAGTGTGGAAAGATTAGAAATAAAAAGTTAATGGAAACAAGCCAGAGAACAGAACAGGAGAAGTCAGAAGACTAAAAAAAAACCACAACAAAAACCCAATCATTGATCTGAGATTTGCTCTTGCAGAATAAACAAGATTTTCATCATGTCTCTGCAGCTCAGTTTGTTTTACAACAAAATGAGTGCAATAATTGAATAGAATAATAGCTTTTTGGTGAACTTACTGGTGTTTAAAATGTCACATTGACAAAAAAAATGTATTTGTTGTGCAAAAATCCTGTTTGAGAAATAAAGTGTCTAGTGCCATTATAACACAAATAATTTTAAAGAATCTGCACCCAGACAGACAAACAGGTGAACACATCCTTAACTGCCTCTTTGGGAGTTGCTGTTTATGCACAACAGGCAGATCACCTGTATTTATTTGTGATGACACACACAGTCAAACCTGATTACTGTAATCAAACTTGAAAGCCAAATACTTCTTTAACAAAACATCTATCAGCACGATTAAAACTTTCCCGTTAACCTGTCAAATTTTAACTTTCAAACCCACTTTTATCAAAAAGCTGCTTCAAAATTCAAGCACATGCCTCCTTTTATCTGATTACACTGAACAGAGATAAAAACAAGTTTTCAGCACTTCGCTTCCAGTGCAGGAAGCTAAGCAAACACACCGAAGTGGCTTACAGCACGATAATTTCTTTAAATAACAACTATTTGCCAGATACAATGATGTCCCACGCTTTTCAGATAAATGACTCACAGATTCCACTGGGAGGAATTAAACTGAACTTGAATAGGGGAGCCTGCAGGTATGAACACATCCTCGATTGTTGGTACAGCTCCTGAGTCTTCACTTATGTCTGTTTTTTTTTTTTTTTTTTTTGGTCTTTGGAGTAAGAGCTGACTTCGTGATAACACTTGCTGCAGATTTTTAACCACACTGCACTTTTATCTTATTGATTGCATCAATTAAGTCTCCCATTGTTTGCCCCCACTGAATTATTCTTACTCACAAACACTTGTATTCAGACAGCCTATGAACAAGGAGCAGCCCTGCATTTTCCAGGATGAGTCCTCCAGTTTGGCTGTTTTGTTTTACCTGTGTGTGTGTGTGTGTGTGTGTGTGTGTGTGTGTGTGTGTGTGTGTGTGTGTGTGTGTGTGTGTGTGTGTGTGTGTGTGTGTGTAGGTGTGTGTGTGTGTGTAGTAGTGTACATGCACTGCTCCTCCCATGTTTCAGCACACCCTGGATCTCAGCTGCACTAAGCCTCACTCGTGTTCTTGTGGAGTAATCACTCCTTCGATCTCTCCGACTCACGACACTCTTCAGTTCCCTCTCTCTCTCACTCTCTCTCTCTCACTCTCTCTCTCTCCTTCTCTCCCTCCCTTCCTCTGATGCTCCCCTGCTTCCTGCCGCGCTTCTTCATTTCTTCATTAGAGACATCGCTCTCCAAACACTCCTAACACTGATCAGGAAACCAGCTCTGCAAAGGTAAGCCATAAGCTTATTTACCTGTCAACACATGAAAAGGGAAAGTTTTGTTTTGATGTATGGTTGTAAAGTATCTGCTGTGTAAACTGGTTAACATCTGTTTTACTTAATCGTTCTTCCATGAAGAATCACTGAGAACATGTGCCAAAAAGGAGTCGTTTGATTTCTAAGCTTCCTGCTGCAACCATTAAAATTGGATTCTAATTGTTTGGATACAGTTTTTTCCTAAACTTGTTGAATTTTTTACAGAATGAATTGTGTTTTAGTGGTTAAAAGCGTGGTGGAACAGAGGCGTGATGTGACTATGTGAGACAAAAACATGTTTTTCTTTCGTCCTAATTTAATTTCAAAATAATTTTAGAAAGTCAATAAGCTCAGCTATAAGTAGTCTAAATGTAATTATGAAAAAGCACAAAACTGCTAATATCATTTAAAGCTTTCAAGTAATTTGATCTCTTAGTTTTTCTAGGAATATTTCCAATTTAAAACCATCCAGTCTGAATGTTGATTGAATTTATCCATTTTTAGATGGATGGCATGCATTTGCATAAACATCTTGAATTGCACATAATTATTACTGTAAACAGCTTCAGATGAGAAAACAGACACTGATGCTGCAGAAGCAGGATTCCTACACCGCATTGAGGTAAACCAGCCTGATGATCAACACTTTTTTGCAAGTAGTTGAAAAGGTTGTGGAGAATGCATGCAGAAAAAGATGCAAATTAACTGGAAAAGAACTAGAATACATAAAACTTGCAGTGAAAACAGATATTTTCCATTATCGCCATTTAGAGCTACAACCTACTTGAAGTGGTCAGAAGTATAAGGTGTCAAGGGTGAGAAATGGTTGAGGTAATGGAAGCTGAACCACAACAGAATCAAAGGCTGATGTGAGCAGAGATTTGTCTAGATTGTGTCGTTTTTATCATTTTATGAGCACGTTCAATGTGAGAGACTCTCAGATTTGCAGCTAGGAGGTTTGTGTTCTGGTCACTGATACACATTTATTGCGAATCTATGTTTTAAGCAAACAGAGCGGAGGAAGGAATTGATTCTGGCTGCGCTCAAGAATGAACTATAGTTGGACATTTTACAGCTTATATAAATATCAGCTCCTAATACCTTATTTTTTTTTTAGCTACAAAGCTTCTTATTAATTATTTTGCCTTTGATAAATGATCTCTGATGATGATGACTAACAGTGTCACACACCCACACACACAGCACAGCAGAGAAATCTTCTCACAAGCGAACAAAGGTGTTACTGTGTTAATTTTAATCACTGTAGAAACAGATCAGATTTTCGAGTTATGGTGTTGTTTCAGATTGCTGTGGGAATAAACAATAACACCTTTAACTATAAGCCTAACAACAAATGCAGATAAACTGGTATTTCATAGAAAATAGAGATTAAGAGACAGAAATCTTTGGCGTCCCCAGAAGACGTAACGACTGTTGAAGAAAAATAGGTGGATGCAACTAGGCATGGACTGGCCATCTGGCATACCGGGCAATGCCCGGTGGGCTGGCGCACCTATTTGGGCCGGTCCCGACTGATGTTGTTTGGAACCGACCGGCCCACCCGGTCAGCTGTTTGTTGAGTTGCGACTTAAAGCGTGAAGAGGCCCCAACGCCTGCTCTCTCCGGACTGCATAAAGGGGCTGCAGGCTGCACCGTCGCTCCGCCCGCGCGCATCACGCACTGTGCCTAGTGCACCATGCGTCCATGGGGAACACATAAAAAAATCGGGGCTATTATAATGTTCATACAAACGTAATATTTAAAATAAAAACGTGTAAAGCATGTTAATAAGCAATGACAAAACTAAAATATTTGCTGGAAAAAGATGGACCTCTCTCCAGTCTCCCCACCACCTCCCACCCCAGCATTAGGGGGCTGGAG
The DNA here is from genome assembly GCA_006937965.1 of Callopanchax toddi. Lineage (NCBI taxonomy): Eukaryota > Metazoa > Chordata > Actinopteri > Cyprinodontiformes > Nothobranchiidae > Callopanchax > Callopanchax toddi. The sequence continues at coordinate 390,653 of SSNR01000488.1, read as the reverse complement.
GTGGAAGAGGCAGCGGGGTGATGACTGCCCGTCACTTGCCGGTAAGACTGTTTTAAATACAGGTGATGTTTTAACAAAGTGATGAGTTGATGAATGGAAAACGGATCGGTGACGTGAACTTTGACAAAACCTGCAGCTGGGCTGTCAAATTAACACGTTATTTGCGCGTTTAGGCAGAATCTTTTGAACTATTTTCATGTGAGTAACGAACGTGCCTCTGTCCTCTTTGGACCTCGCTGCGCTGCAGTTTGAACTTTATCTCCTGTTTCTGCTGCTTCTCCTGTTTATTTATTACAAAAGTAGATACAGCTCCACTATGTCCCCAACTCTCCTCCTCCGCCATATGCTCCTCCTGTCCCCCGCTCCCCTGTCCTGTCCTCCTTCTTTCCTCCTGTGCTCCTCTCCACTTGGTCTCAGCTGTGAGCTCCGCTCAGAGCAGCTGAGTATGGAAAGCTAAATTGTTCACAATGCATGCACTATAGCTTAGAAGGAGAGGAAGAATAACAATTTGCATAAATATTTTTCTGTTTTAGACCCAAAACATTATTAATCATCATTTTACCTGCAGGTATCCACTGCTGAAGGAACACTAAATGTCATTAAACAAATACAAACATGAAAAATGACCAATAAAAACAACAAAGACCAAAATGAACCAGGTTCAGCCTGTTGCTTCTGTCCTGCTTCAGAAATTATTCACTGAACAGCAGCAATACAATCTGTTTATCTAGAACAGCATAGAACTTACTGTGAAGAAGTTAATAGTTTTCCTCCTAATGAAGCGACCTCAGGAAAACAAAACCAGTCCTGATTCTACGTATGGGTCAGTTCACTCTGTGCACTCTGACCTGTCTTGTTTTAGAGGTTTGCATCAAATAAGTAAAACCAGCACCAACATAAGTCTAACAGCTCTTTATATGACGAGTCCTAGTTCTTTCTTACATTTCATTCATAGAACTTTTTCATTTTATTCCCACTTAAAATCTGTTGTCTTTGTTAATGAGTTACTGATGTTTTTCAGTAGAATAGTTTTGATAACATTTGTCATGTTTGGTATTGTTGTGATTAAAATAAACATTCATTTGCATTAAAGAAGTAAGACATGCACTGACAAAAACTGTTTAATGGCTCATTCAGGCAGAGATGGAGGTGCATGTCCAGGGGGAGGGGGCGTGGTCGGGATGATCTGGTGGGCTGCTGAGATTAAATATGCCAGGGCCGCTTTTTGGTCCCAGTCCAGCCCTGGATGCAACCATTTAATAATTCCCAGATGGGCCAAAGTCTGGTACCAGGACTGCACAGGAAGAATGAAAACATCCCAAAAAATTCTACAAGCATATATATTTTTAACCCTTTGGTGTGCAGGGTATTTTATTTTGAAAATATACAATCTTTAGTTATACTTTGATGTGGCAGTAACAGAAAAAAGTGAAATGAAAATGACATATCGATTCAATTCTATGTTAAGTACTTTAAAGTATTATATATGCATGATGAGCCCCACCCCCACACTGGTCCATGGAAAAGCTGTCCAGTCTGTGATCACTGATTTAGACCCAGATCAAAAAACTCTGATGTTTCTGGAGAATACAGATTTATCAAACCTTAATGTTTATTTTTCTCTTAACGAAAAGCAAAACAATATTATTTAATAATTTAAGAATTATTATTTTGTTTTTAAAATTGACAAACATCTGCAAAGAAAAATGAATAAACCCAAATTTGGACACTTTCCATCAGAATTTGCACTTATAGCATGGATGATTTGATGTCAGTCTAACATTCAGCTGTTGTGGTTCTTGATGCAGATCATTGTGGATTTTAAGGCGTGTTTGAGGTTAAGATCATAATCTCATGTTTATAAATGAGTGATGGCTTTCTCCAAACTTTGCTGTACAATACTAAGTACTGATTGAGTCAGTTTGTCTTTTTGCTCCACTCCATTGGCTACAACACAACTCCAAACACACGAGCAACTAATCCGATGGGGGTGAATGTAAGAGAAGTCTGTTCTAATTACACATATAGGATTTACTTCTGATGCCTGCATTATAAATGTCATCTTAGTGCAGGTGTTGCTGTGCAGAAGAAGACTGCATAGACTGATAAATCCTCCAGGATCTTCAGTGAACTGAGGAAACTCTTCACTATCTTCTTACAGCCTTCTCCTGTGTTACCAGAATAGTCTTATTTCAGAGTGCAGTCAGCTTTTTTGCTGTAGAGCACACACTGGAGCTGAGATTCTCAGTGGACTATAGATTTAATTTGATGAGTCTGAAACCCAGGAAAAAACTTTCTTGTCATCTGAAATTGATGAAGACTTGATGAGACCATTTGTCTGAACTAGTTTACTACTGTATGTGCCGCTGCAGCAGCCTAAACACCATCAACTAAAGAAACAAAAAATTGTGGTGGTTTGCAAACAATTTTATAACATTCTAATAATAATAATAATAATAATAATGGATTGGATTTATAATATAACGCCTTTCTAAACACCCAAAGCGCTTTGACAGAAGCTCCATTATTCTTTCACGCACACATTTACACCGGTGATGGTAAACTACGACAGACGTCTGTAGTCACAGCTGCCCTGGGGCAGTCTGACAGAAGCGAGGCTGCCATTCTGCGCCATCGGCCCTTCTGACCACCACCAACATTCACACACAGTCACACAGGCAAGGTGGGTGAAGTGTCTTGCCCAAGGACACAACAACAATCTAACCCAGCTGGAGCTGGGGATCGAAACGGCGACCCTCCGGTTACCAGACCGGCCACTCTATGAGCTAAACGCCGCAGTATCATGTTTTTTGAGCTAAAATTGTTTAAAGACAAGAAAATTAGCCACTGATTCATCACTGCTCAGCAGCAGTGTCTCTCTTGTTCTGACTAGCCATGAGTATTGTTCCAGTCAGAGGATGTCTTTTTGTTTCTAGAGGCTCCACTCACTTTTAAGTGATGCCACTGGTGGGTATGGTCCTTACTGTAGATAAATAACAGGTAGAACACCACTTCTAAATGACTGGAATATCCCTTTAAGACCCTGCTACAACCTTCACAAACATTAAGAATGTGGCTGGTTTGAGATAGATTTGTAAAACATCCTTCAGTGTGACGACAATCATGATGCTGCTCAATGATCCGACCACATACATCATCAATTACACCATTCCCATTGCACCAGTCTGACCTCAGACTGTGTCAGGATGCAACTAGAAAGTCACACCACTTGTAGCCCGAGGTCAGCAAGGCAAATCTTGTTTTAAATTATTGAGTCACTCTATTAAGTGCAGACCCAACATCACGGGCATGCTCCACCATATTTCACCTATAAAAAAATGAAATGACAAAAACATCACTACAGAAGTGTGCACCAACTCAAAACCCCCATCAACCTATAACAATCACATAATGGTGAGCACATGGTGCTCACCTAAATACCGCACAAGCCTTCAAAGTTTCTTATGGCATCACATGATTTTGCACTGCTTTATACATTCCTACAATCTGCAAATCTGAAAGCACGTTGTCTGACATTTTAAACAATAATGGGATGATTGCCATTTTATATGATGCACTGATTACTGAGGAATACAACATTTGATGCTCTATTCCTGTTTTTAACTGTGTGAATTTGTTCCTTCACTGCCCTTATTTGTAGTTTAGCTTACAGATTAAATTATTGAGATGTTACAGACTGTAAAGTTTGCAAACTCAACAAGAAAAAACAGTTTGTCAGCAACTGTAAATACAAAATTACAAGTGCTGTTTAGATCAATATGTTTTGATGTGTATTAATTACCCATTAAACTATAAGATCATTTCAGCGAATCAACTCACCACACTCCATTATCCAGAAGGCTTATTAAATTTATTTTCTCAGTCCAGTGGAATCATTACAGTTATATGTTGTGAAAAACAAATTGCTATCAAAGCTCACTGATTTATGGCACTAGGTTTGAGTTTATGGGCAGAATGGATCAATTTCACAAAGCAACCATTTCAAATCATATCAGGTCCAGATTCAAACCAACTGTAATATAAATATATTAAGTAGGTCATAAAAAGCCAATTAGGAAAGATTTTACCTAAAATAAAAATATTACACTGTCTCGTTTCTCATTTATTTCGAGCTCCATTAGCTGCAATCTATACAACTACTCTTCCTGGAGTCGATACACTGTCCTTGCTTTGGTAATGGAGGCCAAGTTAATGTCATCAAGAACAAATGTGTGACTACAGACTTTCTTCATAAGGGACTTGTCTGAATTCAAAAACAGACAAATTAGAAGTCAACTATGTTTTTATGTCTTTAGGACATGCTAATAGTCTGACTGTCAGGGATGATCAAGGAAAAATACAACTGAGTATCATCAGCATAAAAATGGACATTTATTTTGTGAGATCAAAAAATGTGACCCAATGGAAGCATAAAAGTTATTGGACCAAGCACTGAACCCTGAGGAACTCCATAAGTAACCTGATGCATGAGGAAGGTTCAGAATTTGAGTGAACAAACTGCAGTGCACACTAACAGATAAATAATGTTTGAAATAGCGTAGTGATGTTTCCATAATCCCAATATCATGTTCAAACATAATGTTATCATTCCAAGTACATCAAACACAGCACTGAGCTCTAATGAGACAAATATTGATACCAGTCAACTGTCTGAGTCCATCAACAAAAAACATGCAAGATGTCACAATGAGATTCCCATGCTGATAATTTAAAAAGCAGACTACTTTATATCAGATCATATTAAGCTATCAAGAGATTTTGTCTGCATCCCAAGTGATAAATACTTCAATTATCACATAAAAGGTACTGCCAGTTTTATTAAGACAACTTTAGAAAATCTGATTGTTTTGCACCAATTATTTATAGGCATCTTTCAAGTTTATTAGTTAGTTAATACCTAAAGTATATATAGAAAATTCACAAAAATATGACACTTTAAATTAAATTATGTTTGAGTTTGTAACATAAACTTAGAAATACAATTATAGTGGGAGGAATTACTATTGACTTTTGTGTTTATTTAATACAATAAAGGAAGGAAAATAAACAACATTACTTTTCTTATTTAAAATGTTACATAAATACAATTGTTAATATTATCTTAAAGACATACTCTGCAGTTTTGGCTTGTTTTTAGCACCACCTAGTGTCCTTTTTAAGTCACTGTCATAAAAAAGTTAGCATTGCCCTGTCTGAGTGTCTAATCCTATAAGGTTGTACTGAAAGTGAATTTCCCCTCTGAGGGATCAATAAAGGTAATCTCAATAATCTCAATTGTCTTTGCTCAGAAACATCTAAATCTAACTGTTGAAATGTCTCCTCAGCCTTCATTGCTTTCTACTGGAGCGGTTCATCACTTATTCAAAGAAATCAGCTGTGTTCAAGCAGGGAAAGGTTGAAAAAAAAAGCAGGAATCGTGCACTGAAAATACTCCGGTGCTAGCATATCAGCTAGCCACATTGGTTTAGCCTAACCTTTGTGAGATACGTGACTTTGTGAGACTTCAGGGCACTGGACCGTAGACTCAGAAGTTGCAAACACGGTATTCTGGACACAAGCAGCAGATGGGGTTGAGTGACTTTTCATTAACCATATAAAGGTCATATACTGGCTCAAGAAAAAGATTGAAAAATATGGAAAAAATTACATAGTGTGCCTTTAACATAGTGTCAGACACGTCTACAGGTTATTTAATGGCTTGTTTTTGCAGTATGACTAAATGATGTGTAAGAGTTTGCAGCACCATCATTGTTCATGTATTTATAAAAGCTTTTTAACCTCCAAACATGTTATGTTCAAGTAGAGTAGTTACAGACATACTTAATACATAATTATCTAAAGTTTGTACTTTACTGTACTGTCTAAAAAATGCAAATATTTTAAAAGTTAATCAACAATGACCATGATGATCTATCAACTTTTCCTTTCTAGTGTAAGAAAACTGTTTTGCCTTTTTGTTTTGCCCAGCCAGTCTGTGTTGTGTTGGGAATTGAGTGAGTAGTGTAATCAAGAGTGCTCTGTAGATCAAGTTGTGACCCATTATATCACTTGAAGGGTTTAATGAGACAGCAACAATTATTTCTTTTTTACAAACCTCATCATGCCTGGATCCTGTGTTTTCTCTAGCTGACTGGCAAACTTTCAAAAACCTCCAAGAATTAAAGGCGGCGTTAGTCGATTTGTTCAGAACCTCTAAATCCCATTTCATATCACATGCTTTAAAAAGGTTCAATCATGTGACCAACTCAACAGTGAGCAAACACAGCAACACCCATGAATGTCATAACAAACTTTTGTTTTAATAATGACTTGGGATATTTTTTTAGCAGTTCATTTAAAGAGCAACCACTGACAGTTCAGTCCAGACCTGATGCATTCACTTTTCACTTTTCAGTCCATCTGTCCTGTTGATGTTACAGTCACTGTTTATCATTATTCGTCACCAAAAGCCTTTTTAATTTTAACTCTATATTTTGGACAGGAAATGGCTTCCAAAAAGAAAATGGGCTACAAGTGTCGCATAGCGGGAGTGCTGTTTTTCCTGTTGGCTGGTATTGCTGCCCTTGTCGCAGTCGCTGTCATCCAGGACACCCTGAAGAGTAAAGTGTACAGCTTAGAGGTGAACACACGCACACATGCATGAGCCTAAACCCCATTAGATGCACACAGGATGCATGCATATCTTGGGGGTACTTTTGTCTAATTAAGTAAATGTCGGAAAAAAGAAAGATACGGTTAAACGTCTTCATTAGGTAAATTGTCAAATTTCAGAATCAGTGACCATATTTCTCATCAGTCACATTTGTGATGAACAAGAATTCTGATCAACCATTTGTGAGTACATCACATAAACAACATAAATAATCTTTAGTTCTTCAGCTACTTGTTCCACTGGTTTATCATTTGTCAAGAGAGAAAGGAAAGACTGAAAAAAGGGATTGGAACTAATCACAGAGGAGTTTACAGTTAGACACACCTTTCATGATAGTCACAAGGAGCTAATATATGTCAGGCAAAGACTTTGTTCCAGAATGTGGATAATACAGTAATATTATGCAACACTGTTGGCATGAAGCTCATCATTTCTACATTCTCACTTTTTACAGTTTGGCATAGTGATAGACTCAGGTTCATCTCGTTCCAATGTGTACCTGTACGAATGGCCAGGAGAGAAGGAGAACGAAACAGGAGTAGTGACCGAAAGACTGAACTGTAAAGTTAATGGTGAGTCAGAACATTTTTGCTGTACCTTGATTATTTCTAGTATTCTAACAAGTTGGTGGTTCCAGATCTTGAAATGTATTTCTTTTAACTGGGGCTAAAGGAATATGATAAATGCTGGTCTGTGGTGAAGGATGCACAGCTTTGTGTCCACAGGTGTTGCCATCTCAGGAATGAAGGTTGATCCCCACAAAGATGAAGAAACATGGCAGGGATTCAAAACTTGCATGGATAAAATCCTCAAAAGTATTCCTGAAGAAAAGCACAAAAGCACGCCTCTATTTCTGGGAGCTACAGCAGGAATGCGCTTGTTACAGTAAGAACACTTGGGGTTATTCTCATGAGTCATGCATCGATTCACTTAATTTGCATTTTTTGCTTTCAACCCAGTTTTGATATCTAAATTGAAATACATGCTGACATCAATATTCTCAGGTCCAGAACTCTTTGATTTGAACACTTACTGTAGTTAAGCCTATTCTGTGGCAGAGTAGGAAAACAGTTGTATTGAGAGCTTCATTCAATTCAGATCAAGTTTAGCGTATTAGCAGTTTTACAAGTGCAGAAATGGAACACAGCCCTTGTTATTACGCCTATGCCTTCCTAATCTCACAGGTCAAAATGTCTTCTGTGCATGAAACCTATTCTTTTAGATTTTGGTTATTAAATTAATTAAAGTTACATGATGCTGCAGTAAACTTGACAGGCACAATGAGCAGATGTTCCTATCAACTTCAGAACAGCTTCCTATCTGCCAACAACTTTTTGGCTGAAGTTACTTGTAAACCATTTTTTGAAAACTAATCCTTTTGACAATCCAATTTTCACATTTTTTTCATACTGTGATGTGTGAATAGTTCTATTTACTTATTTATTTACAGTGTTCCTGTTAGAAATGAGGCTTCCAGGTCTAAAAAAAATATATACTAATTATAGATTTACACAACTGGTTTAGTACATAAAACTTAGATATACAAAGACCTGCTTTGTCAACATTGCTGTTTTATTAAGGGCAATTACATTTTTTTTTTTACAATTTTTTAAAGTGATAGCACTGTGGAAAACAAAGGTTGATCATGTTAACCAGATTAACGTTTAGAGTGAAGAGGGGTTTTAGGGGTTCTGAAGGTTTAATGCCAGGGTTAGTCCAGCAAAAAAAAAAAAAGGAAAAACTGTAAAAACATGCACAGATCCCAGAATGAGACAAAATTCCACATGTGGGTGCTCCTCATGTTAAAGGTCAATTGAATGACATGCTGGTTTACTTTTTCAATAACTTCCTTAATCACATAAAAATGTAAACATAGTAAGGTTGTGCAAACGTAATGTAATGTTTGTTTTATTGATTTTATTTGTTTTATCATGTTTGATTCTGTTTTCTGTGAAGCACTTTGTGATTTTTTCTGTGAAAGGTGCTATATAAATAAACTTTACTTACTTACTTACTTACAAACGTCAAAGTTAAAAATACAAAATTTACAATTTGTAAAAGCTCAGGAAATAGCTGGACCCAATAAATGACACAAATAAAAAGGAAGGACTTAAAAGCCTTGTTAATGTGCAAGCAGGAACCTGAGTGTTATGTCTCTGGGGGTTAGAAGTTAGAGATAACTGTCACATAACCGGTTTATCAAATGTTCTTTGACATTTCTCGGTACAAAACTGATCTCTGGTATTTACCCTTGTAATTTGGAGCTCAATTCTTATTCAGTCCAGTCTGACGCACATTAAGAAAATCCCCCAAAATCCAATCCAGCTGCACTAGACTGGAACAGGCAGGAGTAAACATGAGAGCATGGCAGGAAAGGAGCATGACAGGCTCAGATCGAGACATTCTCATGGTAATCCTTAAGGTTTTGTTTTATAGTTTACCATAGAGAAGTGCATTTGATATCATTACAGAATACACACAAAGTACTATGAAAAGATCAATACTCCTGGTATTTGTTTATGACAAATGTGAAATTAGAAGATACACAAAGATTGCAAAAACACATCTTGTGAGTAACCTCATGAATTAAAGACCTTTACCATTTGTCTTGTTTTTTTTAAATCTTCAAGTGAAGAGAACAAAGAGAGATCTGATAACGTCATGGCGAGTCTTAGAAAATACCTGACTTCACTGCCCTTTAATTTCCAAAATGCTTCCATAATGACCGGAGAGGAGGAAGGGCTTTATGGGTGGATCACGGTCAACTACCTGATGGGAAACTTCTTAGAGGTAAGACATGCTGATGACAGAATGGACTTGGCCGTGTGAAAGAGAAATGAATAAAAACACTGCTGCTTCATGAGCATGACCCTTCCACATCGTGTCTGCAGAAAAACCTGTGGAACGCTTATGTGCGCCCAAAGGGATCAAAGACCGTTGGCTCCATGGACCTTGGTGGAGCATCAACACAGATTGCCTTTCAAGTTCAAGAAAGTGGAAATGGGCCTGACTACATGCAGGTCAAACTGTACGGTTACCCCTACACTGTCTACACACACAGTTTCCTCTGCTATGGCAAAAACGAGGCTGATAAGAGGATTCTCGACAAAATAGTCCAGGTACACAACTTGTACTTTTCTTGTTGCATCTGTGTATGAGAGGATTTGTTTCTGAGGGCCCTAATGATATGGCTTATTGTCACATTTTAATCCAGAGCTACAAAAGTGAAACTTTACACAATCAGAAAAATGAACAAAATATAAAACAAATTGTCAAAAAACCAGGAAGCATTCAAAATAATTCCTATCAAGGCAGCAAGAAAAAAAAAACATGATCTAGAAAAATAAAAGATCTGGATTAAAGAATGTAAATATCACTTACTGTGTGGGGAACATAAAGCAAGTGAGATGAACAGGAAGCTGGGAAAAAAGCTAAAATCTTCTGTAAACAAAGTATGAGTGGGGCCTGAATTAACTAAATTCATAAGTAAAGAGCTTCCTGAGATTGCTCAAAAACACACACACTGTATGTGAAAGCCAGAATCCATTAATGTGCTGTTAAGAATTGATTAGTAAATACTGCTGCTCCTAACAGGCAAAGAGAGACCAGTCAAGAATGCATTATGTCATTAAGAATATTGATTGAACCATCAATGTCATCACATTAGCCTGCATGAAAGGCATTGTTTCTGGTAACTCTCAACTTTATTCTTGATTCTCTGGTCATGGCAGGAGAAGAAATGTCATTTTGAATAAAAAATAGGGTGATGACCTAACAAGAAATGTCTTTTTCTTATTTTTTACATTTCTTTTTAGGATCTTTTATTATTCCTTCATATGACATGTTTTCCATTTCTATTGTTTCAGAAATCATCCGACCCATCCTACATAGTAAACCCTTGCTACCCTGAAGGTTACAACACCACCATAAAAGCCTCGTCCATTTACGACACAGAGTGCACAAAGAAACCCAAAAACTACAACCCAGATCAAAATTTATTTATGGTTGGAAATCCAGATTCAGAGAAATGTGGGGAATTTGTGAAGTCTATATTTGATTTCAAAACCTGCTCCTCATCACAGTGTTCCTTCAATGGGGTCGAGCAGCCGCCTGTCACAGGAGAATTCATGGTAAGATCCATTGCATACATGACAGGGTCAAAGCCATTGGATGAAAATGTAAAACAACTGAAGGTTTGTTGTTGATGCTCCTACCAGGCATACGCTGGATTCTACTACCTGGCTAGAGCTCTGCTGGTAAATGGGACCTCAGACCTTGATCAGTTCAATGCCTCAGTTGGAAACTTCTGCCACACACACTGGACAGTGGTAGGCTCTCCAAATTGCTATTTAATGACTGTGTCATGTTGGACTTTTTTCAGTGAAATCAAACCTTATTAGGAGGATTTCTTTAAAAAACATATTCCAACCTTAAATTACATAGTTAGCATAAGGTTTAATTTGTTTGTAGGTATAGGTATAGGTATGGGCAGGTTGGTAAGCTGGTAGGTTAGATGTTTGCTAGGATGGTTGGCTGGCAGTAAACTGTGTTTTCCTGAAGTGTCAGTGGAGCTGAATGGGTCTGTTGGCCAATAAGCTCTGATGTAGGTGATGGGATGAAACCCTAATAGAGAGCACTTTGTTTAGATGTCTCCATCTTTGGTCCAATCATTTTTTCCAGCCGTATTAATGCTGCTAGCATCTCTGTCACTGATGCTGTTCCCCCCACAAACACACCTGCAGCACATTACTGTAATAACTTTGCTCTGTTTTCTCTTTGTTTAAGCTGAAACAACAAAGGTCGTGGATTACTGACAAACACCTCAGGACCTACTGTTATGGCTCTCACTATGTCCTCACTCTGCTGGCAGATGGGTACAAGTTTAACAAAGAGACCTGGAAAAACATTCACTTTGAAAAAACGGTCAGTGAAGCACCACAAATAAAACAAAAATATAGGATTAATCAAATCAGCCATCAGATTGTGTAATTTTAAGCTTTCCTCACTGTAAATGCCCCCAAATGGGCATTTATCAGCTTTATGCATGATTAGGAATGAAGGGGCTACACACTGAGGTCTGAGATGGACCACTGTCACAATCATCTGAACTCAAACACTCAAAACTCAATTGAAAAGTGTTGGATGTATTTTTCTACAAAGGCACTCTTTGACAAAAAAGGGGATTCCTCATGAGACAAAAAACAGTGGTCAGATAATATAGCTGCAGTTTCCTAATTGCTCTGAGATTGGCCTTTCGACACCAGACAAATCTGTCCCTCAACAGCTTGTGATGGTTCTGTATTTGAACAAGTGAGTTAGTGTGCTCTCTGGGCTGTTTTAGAGCCCCTTAGGGTGTTGTGACGGTTGGTAGACTGTCATAGATCGAAACACAAAACTCTGATTTTTTCACTGGGATGTTCCTTGCGTGTTATGACTCATCTTTTGCCCTAGAGCGGCCACTGACTGAGAGCTGTTATATATGAGAAACTTCTCCAGGCATGCAAAGTGATGTATTGTACTGACATTATCAACTAAGGAAGAAATAAATCTATGCATGTAAGACGATTGTCTTTTCTCCCTTCCAGATAAAGGAAACACACATAGGCTGGAGTTTGGGCTACATGCTGAGCATGTCCAACATGATCCCATCTGACGTGAAGGAAATCCCTCCAATGACAAACCCTGTCTTCGCCGGCCTTATCTTTTTATTTTCAGCTTTGATCATTGTGACGGCTGTTCTAGTGTTTATTATCCTCATTCGTACTTGCTACTGAGGATGTCAATGAAAGAGCAAATGATCAACAACCCCAGAGTGAGTTGTGTAAGTTGCAGGGATGTGCTGTAGCATGTGCTGAGGCATGATTGATCATAGTTTTAATTCAACAAAAACACTGAAGCCCTAATTGAAATGTGCATTTCTTCCCTTTGTTTCTAAAATAGAAAATAAAAGAAGTTGTTGAGCACTGTTAAGACCTCAGATAATAAGGAGCCGCTTTAAGAAGACATTTAAAATATATATCTATATTATGTATACAGTATATGAAAATATAGTATCTCAGGGAAGCTTAAGAAAATGTATGAACTAATGTTTGCAATTGGTCAACAAAATGTGTAAATTGATGAGAGATGAATGAAGCAACACCTAGAATTAATCTTCACTGGTTTTAGTTGGTAGTTTATCATTTGAAAAACAATCATAAACCTTAAATTCAGACTGTATGAGGTGCATTCACACACATGCTTGCCTGGATTTATTTGGAAAAGCAAGTGAAAGTTTGATTTGTTGTGTGTATTCCTGTATAAATCATGCAATTGCACTAAATGCATCTATTTGACAATCTTTTCCTTACAGTTTTAATGTAATGTTTAAAAACTTGTTGGAATTACACTGTAGGTGCTCAACAATACTCAATATATTTACTGAGTTTAAACTTCTCCCAACATATAATGCACTGAATGTACACCATGCCATTGAAAAAAAAAAGCTACTGGACCTCATATTGATTCTTGAATGTTTCCCAAGTCAAAAGACTTCTTCTTGGAAACAGAGATGAAAAGTGTAAATAGACTCCAGTTAATATCCATTCTTTGTACCTGTAACATAATCATATTCAGTTTTAGTAATATTGTTACTGCTCTGAGGAATATAATGCATGTTTCTCATTGTTTGCACTGCCAAAGCTGTTTTGGTAACTGCCTTATATTGATTATTATTCTAATACATAATAAACATATTGTCCAACTGCATGTTTTTGTGGTTGTTGCTTTATGACATCACGTATACTGTATACGTTTCCCTGAGGCTAGTTTATGTTTACCAAAAAATCACAAGCAAACCCTTAACTGTTTAAATGGTAAATGGCTTGTATTTATATAACACTTTCTACAGTGTTCTACACTCCCCAAAGCGCTGTACAGCACAAACAGTCATTCACACATTCACACACTGGTGGTGATAAACTACATTGTAGCCTCAGCTGCCCTGGGGCACGCTGACGGAGGGGGGTGATGCCATGCACCAGTGCCCACCAAGTCCCTCTGACCAGCACCAGTAGGCAAGGTGGGTGAAGTGTCTTCTCCAAGGAAACCACGACAAATAACCCAGCACAAACTTATATCGTACGGCGACCCTCCGGTTGACAGACTGGCCACTCTACCGACTGAGCTACCTCCTGCTATTAGAGGGATATTTTGGTAATTTTGTTGTTCGAACTTTTTTTTTCTAGGTAAGGACCACACACACTGGTGACATCACTCAAAGAGCATGGAGTCTCTAGAAACAGGAAGTAGTTCTCTGATCTGAGCAATACTTATGGATAGTCACATCATGAGAGACACGGCTGCAACTTAGTGACAAATTAGCAGCTTATTTTCAGGTATTTAAAGTAACTCTTGACCAAAACTGTCATAATGAGAGTGCTATTTTACCTGCTTGTAAACCTCTACAATTTTTTCATGAGACTGTTTAATTTGTTTCAACCAAACAATGACTGAATTACTATACTAAGTGCTGCAGCAGCAGCATAAACACCATTGAGCAAGAGTTGTTTTAAATATGTGAACCATTCAGCAGCAGTGTCTCTCCAGACTAGCCATGGGTATTGTTCCAGTTGGAGGACTACTTCCTGATTTTAGAGACTCCAGTTGCTTTAGTGACGTCCCCATTGTGTATGATCCGTACTGACTGATAGAACGCCACTTAGAAAAGACAAAAAAAAATCCCCTTTTAAAGCCTGAAACATCATAAATATCTGATTTTGTTATTTGTTTTTATATATTTATTGACTACTTGTTAATGTAACAATTATGTCATGTTCATTTTTATACTTACATAATAGAACAACATTAAAAAACTTAAATTGGACCTTGCAATACTTAGCTCCTCCACCAGAGAGCATACATTATGTATCGGGTTTGATGGATCACATTTTTTGACAAAAGTACTAATCCTGTTTGAGAGGCAGAGCTCTTAGAATCTTTGAAACAGCCAAATCATTTATAACATATTTGGCTTTATGGACTTCGAAACTGATCATCCTATAATAACAAAGCCATTAAGGTACACACATCCTTGTTTAAATCAGAATTCTTAGATTTCATCTTTGTTAAACAACCAGTGATCAAATTTCCAGTAACTGGTTGATAATTCTCATAAATACCAGCTGCCTTTTAACCTTGTAGTTGTGCATAAACAATGGCACCCTCTAGTGGCAATGTACTGTACCTGTAGTATAAAAGATGATTGACTTTTTCAAATCTCTTTTTTTATTAAAAGTTTTGTTTTTAAAAAACTCAAAAACAAACAGAAAGACACATCTGAAACTACAGCAATACCCACTGGTTCTACAGACACTCTCAAAAATCACAACTGGAAAGACACAGGAAGCATGTGACTGAGCAAATAAAAAAATAGCATCAATAAAGTTTTTTTCTGTTGCATCTTCTTTTACACACCTGTACAAAAAAAGAACAAAAACACCTCATAAATATCAGTCTTTTACCTTCTCTTTTTTCCCATTATATTTTTGTTTTCAATGAGAGACTTGCTTTATTTGGTTGAACCACTTTTTCTTTGTCCATCTGTTCCTGCACCTCCATCAGCCATGGATGGAGGGTGGTGTGGGACGGTCAATGAGGATGTGGACTCAGAGCCACAGAATATTTTCTTTGCTCGTATTTGATGCATTTTTATTTAGAAAAAACTAATTTTAGGTCCTTTTTCAGTCTTTAAAGTTAAAACTCTGCACTTGTATCCAACACAAGACAATCTCAATCAATACTGAAGTGTTTAGCAGCTTAAATATTTTAATTAATTCTTACAAAAAAAAGTTTCACGATAAATCTTGCCCTTTTAGTTGAGTGTATATAGTAAAATAATTTTGTTCTGCAGAACTGCCTTTAAGAGATCTATAATCTCGTTTGGAGGATAATGTTAGAAAATAGTTATAATCAAATCAATGCTTTTATTTAGAAAGCATTTGAGTTTCTAATTCTTAGAGGGAGATTTAAACAATCTCAAAAAGTGCATTCCAATATTCCATAGGGGGACTGGATTTCTCCACGTGGTTACATTAAAATCAGCAAAACGTTAAACAACGCCACAAACAAACCATCTCTTCTAGTTGAGGCAATTGTGTTTAAGACCTACTGCATGTCGTCGCTGTAATCATCTCACAAGCCAAGTCTGGTGATCTAAAAAAACCAACAGCAAGCAAAATATATTTTAAATTTTCAAGGTGAAAAAGAAGCATATCAAGGAAGATCACTTCACCACATAATTCCTTCATCTTTGGTATAAAATCTGCCCTCTGCAGGCTGTCCAACAGTTAAGAAAGACTCAAGAAACTGTCAACAGTTTTACTAAAACTATTGCTTTTTGCACATTTAAAAATCCTAACATTTCTTTTTCAAATTTGGTTTTTGACAAAGTTTGGATTATCCTTGTCTTTTAGTTATGCAGTGAGACAAGCAAAGCACACAAATAAAATAAAACATTTTAAACAAATCTGCAATAAAAGAAAAATTATAAAATGTGGTGGAGGAAAAAAAGGTTTTTATCCCAAACCAGACCACAGTATCCAGGATACAGCGGACTGGCTCCTTCAATAAGTCACAAAAAGGACCTTTTTTCATTTAACTTCACCTGCTGTGCACCACTTAACTCAAAATCATCTTCATACAAATACAACTTATTTGTTGAAATCCTGTACAGATAGCTTTTGTAGATTTAATCTCCGAGGCTACAACAAACTCCAAAAACGTCATTTTTTTAAAAAGAAGTCAACACCTTTTTTTTTTAACCCCCATAGTTTGTGAAAATTAAGGCAATAAGAAGTTCAGAAAACATTTAGATTCTAGAAAACTACTCAAATAATGAACGAATGAAAATAATGTAGCTTAAATTCAAAGGAAGACAGTCTGTTTTCTCCTGGACGTTGCTTCCTTTAATCTTTTTAATAAAAAAGTCAGAAAATCTACCTGCACATTCAAATGTTTTTTTGTTTTTTCTATACAGTTGGTTGACTTTTGATTTCAGTCTCTTTTTTATTCCTTTAAAGGAAGGTTCAGTCTCAAGGTGAAAAATGATCAAATCAAAGTCTTGGACTGTGATTGATTCCATTGTCCTTTAGGTCAGCAAACAATGATTTGATTTTTCTTCTTCTTGGTTAAACCAGGTACAGAGGATAATTGATTTTCTTCTTCATTCTGTCCTTTATTTGGTTCCTGCACACAGTGGAAGCATTCTCCGCTCGGTGATGTCCTGATCATTTCTGGATTTTGGTCCTCTGTCCTTTTGATTCTCTCTGTGTCTCTGGCATCTTTGTGCAGACCTAAAGGCAATGCAGCAATAGTTGCCAGCAGTCCTGTTATCTAATAAGAGACAGAAAAGCAGAGAAATTGTGACTGAGGAAACCGTGGAGGGACAACTTTACAACTCATCTATGAGCAAATTAGACCTCATTCTGCTGCAGAAATGGACAAGTTGTAATAAATAAAATCAATAAAACATAAAGACATGAATTAGTTTTTTGGTTTGACTTCATCAAGTAAAATGAAGTTCTCAATCTTCCTGGTATTTAGTCACGTTTACATTATTTTTCTCACTTATATCCAAAAACTACAAAGTGTATAAGCAGCATACTATAAGTCACTCACCACTGAAAATGTGCTTGTGTGTGTGTGTGTGTCTCAAAAACCACAATTGTATTATTATTATTATTATTTAAACCTTTATTTAACCAGGAAAGACCTTGAAATTAAAATTTGAGAGTCCTGGCCAAAACAGGCAGCAGCTCAATCTGATCAACACACACACACACACACACACACACACACACACACACACACACACACACACACACACACACACACACACACACACACACACACACACACACACACACACACACACACACACACACACACACACACACACACACACACACACACAGAAAAACAAAGGAACATTAAAATGATCAGCAATACAACAACAGAACAAATTTTGAGGTCAACACCATTCAAAACGGCCACTACACCTAATCAAACTAAGAAAACACTAAAATGGTGTTAACTCGTTGTGCTTTACAGGTACTGAGCTGAAATCTGGCGCAGTAGAAGCTGAGAGTAAGATATGGAGCTAAGATTTTATATCTTAGCTGAGAGTTGCCTCCATCACCAGGATTGTGCATTATTGCATAACACTGAGCATAGTGTTGCTGTTGGACCCATGTTTTCTTTTTACAGTGTGGCCTTGGTTTTTCTTTATTACACTTACTTTGTCTGCTGGTAGGAGTAGGCGTGATCTCCTGTACTGTCACTCACTGATAAAGGCTGCTGCCCGCTGGTTTCCTGTGATGAGGGGGCAGTCGTCTGTGGAGACGGGTCTGCCACCACACCCTGACCACAAACACAGAGAAAGAACAAGAAAAACAAAATGTTAGAATAAAAGAAGGTTTAATTTTAAGCCTGCAACCTTATACAAGGGCTGTACTGACAGTTTTAATGTACTGTATTACGTGATGAAATCCAATACAACTCAAACTAAATGTTTAAGCATTCTGCTAATCAGGAATCATCAATTATCAGGATAAAGTTGGTATGCAATCACCAAACAACTTGTGCTTATTCTTACATCCACTGTGATGGCAGAGGCAGGCACTGCAGTGTACTGGGGAATGTAGGTTCCTTGCATAGGAGCAGCCGCTGCAGCAGAGATGTACTGCAGAGACAGAAGGCAGAGCAAAAACTATAATATAGTTATATAATAAAGGCTTAAACAACATGTCTTAGCAAACCTCCACATTGCATTCTATGGGTCAGAATGGTTTCATCTGTTTATCAGTCAAAAAGTGTATTTGGCGTTAAAATCATATATGAAAAGAACTGCAACATTTCAAGCATCTGTTGGATTTTGTAAGTGTTAATACAAAAAAAGAGGCCAGAAGTGAGACTCACAGTGCCTGTGGGACCCAGAGAAAGGTGGTTCATCTGCTGGGTGAGAGGAGCCATAACACTGGAGGGATGAAGAGACAAACTGGGCTCTATGGTGGCAGCTGGGGTGATCACAGCACCCTGAGGCAGGAACACAATACACACCCAGTCAGGACTGCTCTTTTGAGTTGTTGAACAATGACAAGCAACCAGTGGAGTCAAGATGAATGGAAAACTTAAAAAAAAGGTTAAGAAGAAAAGCAACAGCTGAATAAAAGGGTTTGATCTCCAACTAAGTTCTTCACTTCGCTTTATTTTTGTTGTCCATGTCCGTAGGGAACTTTGTTGCAGTCAGGTGAGAAACATAGCACACAGTCACAGACACATCACTAGTTAAAAGAGTAAGAAACAGTAAGAAAACACACAAAAAACAAAAAATCAGTATAAATATCAAACACAACCATCAGATTAAAAAGACAAACAAAAAAAAAAACAATCGCGCCTAATCCTATTTTAAGTTTATCTGAATAACGGCCTGAGTAACAAGCGTTTTTCCATCTGTTGTCCTTGCTTAGGGCTGGAGCCTCTTTCCAGATGGGAGGAGCTCAAACTCTCTCTGAAGTGGGCGATGAGTGGAGTGGAGAATGTATTTAGCTTTTTGAGAGACTCTCTTTAAAAATGTCTGGGTTAAATCAGATAATCTGAATTGTACTGGCCACTTTTACTTGTTTCTGCCTGTTTTTGTCTCCTACTAATAGGTTGGCAAACCAAGCAATGAAAGCAAATGGCAGATTCTATCATAGAACAATAAAACATGGCTATCATCTTTCTACACACTCCAAATTGATTACATTTGTGGAGGAAGTGAAACCTTTGATGTGCTTTTTTGCTGACATTATCTGAGTTTCCCCTGAAGGACAGGTTTCTCGTCAATAACAACCCCGGTACTTGTAACACGCTCCACTGGTTCTCCTTTGATAACCACTGCAGGTGGTGGACTGGACTTCTTTTCTAAAATCTAGACACAAATCTTTGGTGACATTAAGTCAAGTATGACTTGTCACAACACTCAATAAAGTCCTTCACCACCTGTCCAGGTGAGTCATCCTCTCCATGCAACAGGCTGACAATAACTGTGTCATCTGCAAACTTCAGAATGTGTCGTCCTGTATAATGACTCCTGTAGTCGCTGTACAAGATGTTCAATAAAGGAGAGGACGCATGGTTAAGAAGTGTTAAAACTGCATCCTCTATCACACCTGTAAACAGGCTAGAGGATCTAATCTGTCTGCTTGTGAAAGGGAATTTAATATGTGAAGTCTGAGCTCAAAATGAAGCAAACAGGAGAAATGTAAAGTTTATTTTCAGAGGTTAAAACTCAGCCTAACAGCCAGACAGAAAAGTTATTTTGTAGTAAACATTATGGAACTTTTTTTGTTTTTGTTTTGTACTCTTACAGAACAAAACTGGCTGTACCTCTTTTTCCACTGAGCTCAAGTAAATTACATTCATGTCAGAGTACGCAGAGAACACAGAAAACAAACATTTTTAAAACATAAAACTTCTTTGCAGCTTCACTTAAATGCATCCCCCTTCATATTATGCATTAACTAACAGAAATTGTTGTGACCTCACCAAATGTTTTTAGCATCCTTCAGCCAAAAGATAAAAACCCTCTGTGTAAGGCTCCTGTTAAATAACATTTTCACAACTCTAAAAGGATTCACGAAACGATTCTTAGGTTCAACTATTCAAATAACAAACAATTAGGGTATGTATTCAAAGTATGTGTCCATTAAAAACAATTTCAAGCTGTAAAATGATCAAAATGTCGTTATGAGTATTTTAATGTGAGTGAATTAACACTAAACAACTGTGATGTTTCATTTTGACGCAGAAGAAACTTAGAGCTTAATAAGCAATGTAGGAGGTCCCAGAACACATTAAATGTTTGATTTAGGCTGTTTAACATGCTGATTTTGCTCATCCTCTTTTCATAACTCCTCTCCTGAGCTTATTCCTGCTCTGTGGGTTTTCTTTTGTTCTTCTGCCCTAATACAAAACCAGATGAGTCCGAATGAAAATACAGTCCAGGAGTTTTGGGCAAGAGTTACATCAGGATCTTGCTTTAATGAGGAGAGATGAGAACAAAACCCCCAAAACACCACTGAACTGCAAAGACAGGTGTTGAAATTCCAAAAATTAATTCTAGTAAAAGGGATTTTAGAAGAATGCTCAGTCAAAGGTCTGAATATTTTTCTTAATTTAAATGTGTAAATATGTCTACAATTACATTATATATTTAGTTTATTTTTTTTGTAATTTACCAGTTCATTCAAAAAAACAAAAATATGACACAATAATTTTCATACTAAACCTAAAAGTTCTGAACACAACGAGGCTACAGTAATGTTTTATAGATATACAAGTAGGGAAAGCAGTGTGGACTTGCAGCCCTTGTTAAATTTGACGACTACAAATGTCTCCACTTTGTAGGAGGGAATCCAGCCTGTCAGCTAGCTCGCTGTGCAGACCTGACACTACGTGTTTGTGAAGAAAGCAGAGAGGCTTTTACAGTAAATCTCCTCAACGTGAGAGGCTCTGATGCTGTCGAACACCTTGATGCTCTAAGCTGCACTCCTCCAAAATCGCTCTGCAAAAAATTTAATACATGACTTCTAACAGTGTGTGCTGACATGTCTGACAGCATCCCAGCAGACGTAAACACGCTCATGTGTGATGTCTGTTTAACTCTACTTTCACCAATGCAGAAAGGAATCAGAGGGTCTGCTTTCCTCCAGAGAGCAGTCAGAACATCCAGAGATTCAAGTTGCTTGTTTTAGAAGAACAGAGAAGGTAAAGGTTGGTACTTTCGGACTGGCCCAGTAGTATGACAGGTTTTATAGTCACAAGTAAAACAGCTCACCTTGTAATCAAAACATTTTCTGGTGTTACTTTTTAACGCAAATGCAACAAACAACATCCTGTTTTTCATAAGTTAAGATTCAAATCATTTTTAGCTGAAGCACTGTTATAGAGCAGGACAGATATCAGTAGAAAACAAATCTCTACAAGCTACTAGCTTCTTGGCTATCTGCTACACAGGAAGTTAGCTATAAAATAAACATGAAATGTTAAAAGTAGTAATCCATGCTTTATATTTTACATGTACTTTACACATTCAATCTCCTGTATGATGTAAGGATTCTTCTGCATGTATGTGCATTCATTTTTCAGATTCATATTGTCTAATGCCTGCCTTTTATCCTATTTATTATGATTTTATTTGTTCTTTTATGATCTGTTATTTGTTTTTATGTTTTTGTTGTTTTTTTGTTGCACCTGCCTCTCGACCAGGTGATGTTTGTAAATCAGAACATGTTCTCAAACCTAAAGGTACCTAAAGGTTGAAAAAAAGGAAAACTTTTACTACGTTGTGACATGAATTTTGTGGAATATTAGAAATTAATTTAGTCACCCTCATGGGGATGTGGTTTTCCTCTGGCTGAGCAGTTACCTGAATTTGCCTTTTAGGTTTGATTTTAGATTCAAACAATCTAAAAAAAAAATAAAAAAAAAGATTAATGAATATAATTTGCCACATTCTGCTTAGCAAGCATGCTCTTATTTTGTCATGCCTTGCTAAAATGTGTACTTACACCTCTTCTGATATCTAAACTTGTGTGTGTGTGTGTGTGTGTGCGCACGCGTGCGTGTGTGTGTGTGTGTGTGTGTGTGGGCGCGCGTGTGTGTGAGATGTTTTTTCCATTATGGCTCTATTTCCAAGTTCCCTGCTTGGACTAGACACCTATAGCAGCTGTGTCTCCATGTTTTGTCCATGTGACTGATGGATTGAGTATTAATTAAATTATTTGGTTGCTATATGTGTTTTAACTTTTGATATATTTATATATATTATTTGATATATTTTTTGTCCTAAAAAAATTCTCAAAATGTCTGTGCATTTTATGCTACTCTATGTTGACTCTACTGAGACAAAAGTAATTTTGAATTCACAATTTATACTTTAATACGTTTTAATCAAACTGAACAACTCTGCCACCTGCTGACATAAATTTCTTTCTACAATCTCCTTAAAAATAAGCTCTGAGTCGACTTCCCAATGCTGTTAGTAACTGTGGTAATATATTGTTTCAATTTAAATAAAATAAACGTGATTAGGATTTTTTTATATAATTAAGAAGTCCAACATCTTCCACTGTATCACAGGTGAAAAATTATGAGCGAAGATGTTCAGATCTTTAAAGCTGCCCCGACTCACGTGAACAGAGACAGCCAGAGCTGTTAATAGTTCTACTAACTGCGAGGTCTGCTAGAGGACCACAGCAGCCTGGTTGTTGGTGATGCTTTACAAACACCATCCTCAGCAGCACAATCTAATTGCTGTGTCTCCACAGCTCACAGGAAAAAAAAAAAAAGCTAACAGATGCATCAACAGCTTTACCAACAACACCCCCCAAAAGCTGTGCTTTGGCCAGGTAGACTTACCAACATGAATAGAGCTAACACCCAAGCTTTTAATTCATCCAAATGAAATGATCTCGTTTAACGGCTTCTCCTTCTCTGTTTCTTCATTAAGACTCACAGCAGGTTTCTGTGCAGCGTATAGAACAGGGGGAGCCATAATGAGTATCAGCTCGCTCTGATTTATAACTGTACAACAGTTAAACAGGCTATCTCTGCATGTGTCTGAATGCAAACACAATGCTTTACTCAGAGTGTGATGAGCGTAATTGTACACTGTGGAGCATGTATGCGTGTTAAAGTTTTCCTACGTCAGATGTTGTTCTTTGGGTAATAAATAAGCACATGAGGCAGACAGACATGAATCTTTATCCTGAGGGAAGCGCTTCTGGACTGGCTGTGTTTCCTTGTCTATCTTTTTATGTTTTTTTGTATATTTTGTTTGGAGCTGACTAACTGAATGCTCACCTAATTTAAAAGTTATCAGCCCAAAGCTGCAGGCACTGAGCAGCATCCAATACACAGCATTAGGGATAATAGCATCTCTTCATAGAGAAAATGACAAAGTGCTGCTTTTCTGACAGGACTTCAACAGGTCTGGGCACGCAATGAAACACGTGTTCTTGATGTGCTTTCAGATATTTTCATTATTCTGGAGATTTCATTTGAAAACACACCCTTCGTGTCTCTGTTTGTGCACACACTAAGGTGATTTAACAAGCTTGCACACAGCAGAACTGCTTGGTTGCAGACTTTATGAGCGCCTGCAGACATGCATGGGTGACAGTTCTGCACACTCAGTACCTCTGCATAAAAAAGAGGAAATCAACTACTGTGCATTATCTGAAGGCACGGATGTGAGCTAAAGAATCCCTAACCCTCTCCCTCCCATTACAAAAGACTTAAAGCTACTTGGACCTGAAGCAAAATAAAGGTATTATAGTTCTTATTCTTTAAGGGCACCTGGAAGATCAGGAAGTTCACAAAACCCAATTCTGTGGATGTCTTTTTACATCTCTTCATGATAAGCTGCCTTCTTTCTGCTACACAATAGTTAGGATAATGCATTCATTTCCTGCATAGGGATTTGTGGGTAATTATGCACAAAGACATTCTTTTATAAAGTGAGATTTAAAGACAGGCAAAGCTCAGAAACACACAGGCCTAAAAAAATACCCGTAAGAGGTTTTTTTAATGTTTCTGCAGCTTAATCCAAGAGAGCGTGCACTTAAAGCTCATAAATCTGTGTGTGAGTCATGTTTTGTGCACTTTCCTTCCTGAGCTGTGAAAAGCAGAACACAACTATTGTTTTATTTTATTTTTTTCTGTTGGAGTCATTCATTAATTCAAAAGTCCTGTTTTTAATGCTCATCTTTTTCCAGGAAAATGCTTTCGGTTTTGGTACCACGAGCGTGCAAAAATCTTCATAATGGACTGCTTGCCGGGTGTCAGAACTCCTAAGTGTGCACATGTGCGTCAACCTAAATGTGTCATGAAGCTCACATCATCAGTCAAAGTTAGTAGTTATTAACTGCAGTACAGAGAAAACCTCTGCTGCCATAAGAACAAAACGATGCTCCTCTGCCTCTCAGTCTGTCTCCCTGATGCAGCTTTAATTTGCCAAGCTTCTCTGTATCCAGGAAATACAATGACTAGCCTTCGCCTTTGTAGTCTAGCAGGGATTTGGAGTGTGCATAGACGAGACTCAGGAGCAAACAGCCCAGACGTGCTTCTGCAGCACTCGCTTCCTTCTCTTTGTTCCCGATTTATTCTTTGTAATCCCGTCTTTTCCTTCTCTTTTTCCCTGAGCCGGCTCCTCTCCTCTGTCCTTGCACCGTCAATCCACACGTTTCTTATTCATTTATTTATGTTCTGTTCCTCATTCTCTCTCAATTCTCTTCACCTAAGTCTGAGGCTGTCATATCAAGCGGCCTGCCAAATAATTAGATGGGACATTTGTTTGAAAACACATTTACAATGGGTATTATCCTCCTCACAGACAGAGTTTTAATCAGACACGACAACAGAATGTGTTCAGGGTTTGCCAGACAGGAAGAGAGAGTGAAAAACAGGAGAGATTTTTCACAATGTTTAATTATTGTATTACTGGCTTAACTACATACAGCTTATTATTTAGGATTCAAATTCCACATGATAACACCTGTTCTGATTGTTATATTTCTGCAAGAATTTGTTGAATATTAACCTTATACCTGTGCTTCTTGTCTTTTAATTATATTTCCAGTTTTCCCACTGAACCATTGTCCACAATCCCTGAAGCCTGCAGCATCACAGTCAAATCCACAACTTATAGTTTTTGTATGTGAATATATGGTCCAGATATCTCAATCAGCATGCATAACTGCCATGGTTGCACCTTATTCATGACAGATGTGCCAAACCAATGAAAGAACGCTTCAAGTAAAAGGAAATCTCAGTTTAGTAGTGTAAATAACTCTGAACATTCCCTAGAAATTCCTGCAGCAACACTGAGAACTCTTGGAGAAATTTTAACTTAAAGTCCACCAGGAGACTGTGAGACATTCATTCATGCAAGATGTGCATAAGTGTGGTAAGCGTTCAACAAACCTGCAACTGAAAATGTGCATATTTTATAGCAATACCTCTCAAGTTTAGATCATGGACTAAATAACAGTCAGAGAGATACCTGCTTCACCTCCACCTGTTTCCTCACTTGACTTGCTCCATGCTCTCAGACACACTGTTTCCCCCTTATTATTTGTACGGCCTTACTTCTTTGTGTCAGTTGTTTTTATTGACACACTGTTTTTGTTCAGCCTTTCCTGCTTGATTCCACTGTAACTTTTACTCTCACTCTGTGTCACCAGGGATAAACTCCTGCTTTGTGCAACCTCCTTATACTAGAAAAGTAAGTACAGGACTGAAAGCTTGAACTCCACAAAACTTGAAACAATCTTGGATTTCTGCCCTCACTCAACCTCATGGTTGTTGTTTTTTTCCTATTTGCTTTTTTTCCCTGAATTTTTGTTTATTTTTGTTCCTTTAGTGTTTTTGGTTTTTGTGCCATTTTCTGCTCTTTTGGAATTCAAGTTCATAGTCATCCAAAGCCATCAAGGTAATGTGAATCTATTCTTTTGTTGATCTGTTAACCCTGCAGCACTGAAGGCTGATCACTGGGTGATGCGAGTACAAAAAGGACTACACTGTGGATTCCTTCTCCTACTGATTAAATCCTGGATTTTGACCTCAAGCACAAACTTTCCTACTGAAACAGTAACATCAAACTTCCATTCAGTCTTTGCTCTGGGCGAGAAGAGAAGAGCCCTTGTTCCCTTACAGCTGTGAACAGTCTGTAGACAGGAGACAAAAACTTGATTTCATTCAAGGTTATATGATAGTTTAAAAGGGTTTGAGGGGAAAAGGGAGCATTTGTAAATTTTAGCATTTAATCACTGTTTACCACCTCTTGAAATAAATATATTTGAATGTGAATAAATAAGAAAGTATCATGTGAATACTGAGTGAGGAATCTTTGTTTGTCTGTTTGAATATAATATTCACAAAACCTGAAAATGTAATTAACACATTTGTGCAATTCAGCAGAGCAGTTTTGATTTCATCCAGCAGGGGGCGATACTTTACTGTACATTTTACAGTTGGCGTTGCTTGAGCTTTTCCAGCTGCTCCGAGGAGGCTTCAACACACTGATTCAGCAAAATAGGATGACAGGCCACATTTGTTTTTTCCTCTTCTGCTTTTTTTTTTTTTTTTTTTGCCCAACGTTGCACTTGTTGAAATCTGAACATCTTTTATTCTTTCTTTTCTCTTTTTTTGCAGATGGGTTTCTGTGTCCTATTTTAACATGCTATTTTCAATGCTGATGTCAGATTAAAATAATTTGCAAAAGATATAACAGGAGTCTTTACATAGTGTTAAAAAAACTTAACCCATTGCATGGTGGTGCAGTGGGCTGCAAGGTGGCAGGTTAGAATCCTGGCTGCGGCCTTTCTGTGTGGAGTTAACATGTTCTCCTCAAGAATGCGTGAGTTTCCTCCAGGTACTCCAGTTTCCCTAACTGATCACAACATGCCTGGTAGGGTGGTTGTTAAGTTGTGTAAGTCGCTTTGGATAAAAGTGTCTGCTAAGTAAATATACATAAACATTAAAGATGAGTAGCACATATGCTTTTAAGCATTCTGTTATGCTTGTTGGATCAATCCAGCTGCAGACATTAACAAAAAAGATGTTGAATAGATGCATAAACAATAAAAGATATATTTTTTTAAAACTCCCAGAAAGGACAGAACCAAAAAGAAAGTTCATGATGCAAAATCAAAGAAGATGCTGTTTCAAAGACTTACTGTAGGTTGCATAACATACTGTTGATGTGGCATCCAAGAAGTACTCTGGACCTACATAGAATGAAGTATGAGACAGAAAGAGAGAGGAGAAAAAAAGCCAAAGTGACATAGGTAAAATTAAATGTGATAAAGAAAATAGGAGGACAAAATGAAAGCCAGGCAAATTTTAAGTAATTAATCAAAGAAAGAAAAATGTAAAAGAAAGAAAGGGAGAAGAGAAGTAAAAGTTAGAGAAAAAAGAAAAAAGTAAGAAAAAGTTAGCTGATATCCTTATAATCCGCTGTCAGGGTCTCAGTCCCAGTAGGAGAGATTCTCAAAAACATCAAACTGAGACTCTACTGTACATCATGTTATGTTATGTTATAATTATAACAGGGGTTACAAAGACCATGAAGAACAAAACAGTGAAGCAGTTACTGCTCCACTGTGAGGGTTACATCATCAAAAAGCTCGTCTTGGTCACATATCGCTTCTTTCATCTTGTTCCACTTTCCACAGTCCCTGAAGGCCACGGTGTCACATGTAAGATAAGATTCAGTGTGTTTATATACGGGCTAAAGGTGCATCTGTGTGAATAAAAACAAATTCAAGCTCCAAACTGCATAGTCAGGCAACCTTAACTCCAATCTGATGGGAGGAGGAGAGAGGACGAGGAACACGGGGACAGAAGGATAAAAGGAGCTTTTGTACTTAGGAATTAAAAAAAAAAACACAAACCCTGCAACATAAGCATGTTTTATTATTTTATCTTTCATTTATTAATCATGAGATCATAAAGGGAAAAAGCCGATAACCACATTTCTGTGTTTTGCTTCTTCCTTTAGTAAAAAAACAACTTGCTTTAATAATCACAGGACAACAGAAAAAATGGTTGACTTTAAATAATTTAAATGTTAAAATGATCTCAGTAAAAATAATCTGAAAGTCATGGTTTCATGTGAGATTAGAGACCTTATTTAAGACAACGTGACTGTCTGACTGCCTTTTTAAAGCTGTATTTGACTGTAGTTGGCTGATCACTTAAAGTGCCTGTGACTCCATATTTAAATCACTTTATATTAAACAGGTGTAATCTTCGATGCCTCTAGATTAGCGTTGCACCATTA
The DNA here is from genome assembly GCA_006937965.1 of Callopanchax toddi. Classification (NCBI taxonomy): domain Eukaryota; kingdom Metazoa; phylum Chordata; class Actinopteri; order Cyprinodontiformes; family Nothobranchiidae; genus Callopanchax; species Callopanchax toddi. The sequence continues at coordinate 362,115 of SSNR01000488.1, read as the reverse complement.
TAACTCAAAATACGCTGTAATTATTTCCTAACGAGCAACTCAGAGATCAGAAGAAAGCGCTGCCTTCCGGTTCTGCTGGGTTTCTCCTTATTTGGCAGCCTGACACTTCTGCTGCAGCAGGGGGCAGTGCCGTCGCGTGAAAGAGAAACGAAACTGAAACTAAACACTACACGGTCTATGGGTAATGGCGGCGGCACTGCCTCACTCCAGTTGTCGTGAACGTGCATGTGGGAGGAGAATTTACCATATAAGCAAGTCCGGATCACTATGACCTCATAGCGGGCTGGAGTGAAAAAAACTGTTTGAAACCTGGGTCTGAAATCTGGAAGAGCTTCTCACTGGCTGTACTAGGAGACCGATGGACGCCGTTTTTTGCTCTTTCTGGCAGGTTTAAGGTGAGAACTCAACGTTGCAACATGATAGATAAGTCAGAAAACATGGAAACCGATGTCATGGGCACTTTAAGTATTTTGGTTAATAAGGTTTGGACATTTAAAAAGAAGTTTAATCTTCAGCAGGCATAGGTGTAGTGAGAGAGGAGAATAAAAATGTAAAACAATAGTTTAGAGCTTCAGTTTTCAGGGAAAATGAAGACAAATCAATATATAGTTTTATGAGCAACCTCAGTTTTCAGAAACAGAGATTAGTTCTGACCTGAGTAGAGTGGTCAATCAACAAGGCTCTTTTTCTGCAAAAATATAAAGATTATCCTGTCTGAAAAATGTACAAACCAATGCTTTACATAAACTACTGTGAAATTCACAAGATTTTAGTTTAATTTTGGACCTATGCCTCACTTTGACTAGCAGTTAGCTCATCAATCCAGTCAGAAATTGTTTTAAATTCTTTTAAAGGATCCTGCTGGCACAACCTGATTAAGTTTGCTGATTGGATTGTTTTTTTGTTTTTTAAACATTTTCTCAAAGTTTACTTGTTCCTTCCACCCACCTGATATGTGGACACGGGTGAGGCAGCTATGAAGGGTGTGATAGATGTCATCCGATTGGTGGAGATGCTATATGGCGAAGAGTAGAACCTGTTGAGCAATAAAAAAAAGACATTTCGAAGGTCAGAATCACCAAACAACCTCTAAGAAGTGGAGTAACAATAAATCAAGAGATTGCTCACATCACTTTTTGAAACTGACTACAATAAACTGCCAGTCAAGCAGCTTCTCAGCTCATAAAGTTTTAGTTCTATATACAGTATATATAACCACATGCAAAGATAAGACTAAGCTACTCATTTTTTGAGCAACCCCGGGGTACTTTAAGCCAACGCTGACAAAATGAATTGGACATCATCAAAGCTGTCATGGAAACAATAAATATTGCAGCTTCACTCTGCATCAAACCATCAAAACAATCGTGGAATGAAAGTTGACGTTGCATTTGAGTTCACATCAATTTACAAAGAAGTCTGCTCCACTGCTATGCATAGTAATGAATTATTACCCTAATGTGTGAGTGGGTGAAAGACTTCAGTATTGCCCTTAATGGCTCCACCTACACACATAGAAAAAAGGCTGCATCTGCAACATCGGCATTTCATGCTGTTTATATCTCGACCTATACCTCTATTTGCCCTCCTGATTTAGCTCCATTTCGTTCTTTCTTTTTTTATTTCACCCCCACAACCCTACAACTGTACAATGCTGTGGCTTGCAGTGCTTTATTTATCATTGTGTACCTAGAGAGGACATGTTTCATCCGCCAGGCCATGTTGCTGTGCCCGATCGATCCCAAAGTGTCTGTTGACTGAATAATGGAGCTAGGGAGGGGAGGCAAAGAGAGAGGTCCTCCTCTATCTTTCTCTTACAGCCATGATTGCATAAAAGCTCCAAATCTGGTTTTTCTAAAACATCATATAATTTGCTTTGCTCCATTCATTTTCTAATTATGTTTGACATATAATGCATTGAGGGATTTCTGCTTCTTTTCTGTGACACAAGCATACGTCTCATTTCAAGGCCCAAATTGGTTTCTTACACGATATTGAACTCTGCTTTACATCACATTCATCTACTCTGAGCCAGTGTTGCACCTCATATGCAAAGATGCAAACCCCTAAATTAATCAAACGATTGCAGTCCAAGCTGTTTGCATGCAGTCGATTTCCAGCTGTCTGCGATACGCTCCAAGTGCCTCACGCAGACACCCGGCTTCCTGTCAGATTTTTATGCTCTAATTGGTGCGCTGAAGGCTAAGTGGAGTTTGCAAGAATAGAGCTGCAATAATTTCTCTCCAATTGCCAAAATACAACAGGGTTTACCTCTTTGGAACAAGAGATAATAGTTAATTATTTAAAAGCGTGTTAAGTTCTGGTTCATGTGCAGGTTGAGTGTTGACCCCAGTAACTCAGTTTACAAAGGATGTCTAATTCTCCTGGATTGTTTCAATGGATTATCTCAAATGTATGTGTATGAGAAAACAATGGAATATTTGATCAGTTATTAAAACAAAGTGAATGGGTTTCTCTTTAAAAGGTGCTATGAAACTTGTCATGCATACATTTTTCAGAGTAGCAAACATATTTCAGTATCAGACAAAGATAACCTGAAAAAATATAAAATGCTGCTTTCAAGTGATGAATTTATCCCTGGGGAAAATGCTGTAAACCCGTCTGGCAACTAAAAGATCTAACACTTTATGCCCTGTTTTAATGAAATTTAAGAACAAAAGAACCCAGGACACCTGATAATAGATTCTTAAACCATCTCAACTGATTCCTGTCGACGCAGAAGAGCAACATTTGTAGACAACCTCCCCCAGATGATGGAACTTCTAATCTTATCTACAAATCTGAGCCCAGCCCTACAAAGGAAGCCCATTTAGGACCTAGTTTCTTCAGTCAAATGTTAGAATGAAAACTTTGTCTTTAAACTAAAACTTTTTAACACAACAGACTAGAGCAACCCTCATTTACTGAAGACAAAGCCCCTCTCCACCTTAGCGCCTCTCCATCCCACCATCAGTCTCAAAAAAGACGTCCCACTTAAAGATCCTAAGCTTGATGCCAAGTCTCACTCCAAACAAGAATTAGTGTTCCACCCTTTTCTGTTCAAAGAACATGTACACTAACACTAAAATTGGATGTATTAAGTAAGTGACCTTCCTTTAACAGCAAAAACTATATAAATGTATGTTAAGGGAAGAAAAGATAGAACTACCTAGCTCAGCAACTTAAAAACGTCTTCCAATGAAAAGAAAAAAACAGGATATAAAAAAATGAAGAAAAAGTTCACCATATGGTACACAAAGTCCATTTATAATCCCCAAGAACAAATAAATGATAATACTAAAAAGGAGATGCAGCTTTTTAGCTGAAATATTGAAAAGCAAATCAATTTCTACCACTACTGTTGATCAAAAATGACTCATGATCCAAACATAACAAAACATCACCTGCATTTCAACACAGATGCTACACAAGTTAAAGGTAATGCTTTCATTTGATGACATCAACTTAACAGAGCCTATATGCAGGAGACAAAACTTAAACCATAAAGACCAATGACAATCCGGCAAACCTGTTCACTGAGTTTGACCACAGGCTTCAAAAAGTTGGTATTTTCCACAAAGTATTCATAAAGAACATTTGATTTATGGTAATTTGTCCAATGTGTGAATCATTTAAAAACGTTTAAAGTGCTGCTCCTTCTGAACCCTTCCCTCAAAATGGATACATTGAAGAATGTAATTACCAGTGTGTATATATAAAACTCAAATTTGTTCTACGTATACATGAAAAATCCTAAACACATAATGTAAGGACAAACAGTCCTGGAGTATAACTGTGTGTGTAGAAGTATCGATGAAGAAAAGAAAACTCCCTAACAGATAAAGCAGTGATATGGATTAGTGTTTTTGACTACAATTAATATATGACTTGCATTAGAGATACTGTATTACTGTCATTGATGAATACAAATGAGGGACAGCAACAGGGTTATTCAATATGGGTCTCTGATTGTATTTATTGTATTTTTCATTAGACCGATGTGCATTGAGAGAGGGGCAGAGTCTGCAGAGGACAGATCCAAGGTTATTGATGGAGGCTATTAGCCCCGAGCAGCAAACTGTCAATGGGGACTCCAACACAGCCATTTAAACAATGCACTTAACATGTAATTGCGAACAGAACATTAGCAGAGGATTGAATGAAACCTCTGGTGTGGTCTAAGAGGAGCACAGTCAGGAGTTTGTTGAGAAGAATTAGTGAATAATTTAGCGCTGACCTCAGCCAAGGAGGAAATTAGACAATAAGAAAGTGATTTTTACAAAATTCTTCCAGATTGAAGACAGAATGCTTCTAGTCACAGCACTCTGGAAAACCAGTACACGTTTTCCAGTACGATCCGACTGGCTTAGTTCTTATAAACCAGATGTCCTCAAGTTCACAGAGACGAGCAAACCCGTAATTGATTTGTAACCTCCCCCTGTCCTTGGGCTGACTTTGTTTTTGCCTCTGTTCTCCTCTTGACCCTATTCATTCCTACGTTTTTATTCATAGCCCCCCCCTTTTTTTCCCCCCTCCCTAATTAGCTGTATTAGCATTTCACAGTCGTTTAGCGCTTCGCCGGAAGGAGCATGGATGACCTCGGAAGGGAGGTCGAAGAAGGCTTAAACACCATGATCGCGCAGAATCTCATACTCAAGTGTGCACTTATGCATGCATGAATGCTCACACACATACATAAGAAACAAACAAAAAAGTACCCCACAAGAGATAACAGAAACTAAAACAGCTGTTTGAAAAAAGGAACTGGGATTAGATAGAGAAAAAGAATAGGTCAAAAATGCACATGGAGGAGTCATAAAAAAGTTGAAAGGCAATTCTTCCCACCTTAGAATAAAAGGCTGCACAAGCAAAAGAATGCTGATTTTTAACATTAGCTGTGGACTGCAAAGGTCAGCAAAAAGAAATCAAATTGTGATAGTTATAAGAGTAGGAATGAAAAAATAAAGGATGGAGACAAAAGGAGGAGGAGGAGATGAACGCGAAGCTGGAAGGAAACATCCCCTGGGAATGCATCACCAGAAGCATTCCTAGCAGACATGAGCGATCTCCAATTTCCCTCTGAAACAGGCTGACACTCCGCTCTCATCATTCAGCTGGGGAGCACTGCTGATAGCCTCGGCTGACGAAAGTCTTACAGTGGGACTGCAACATGGCCCAACATCCCCGTCTGCAATCAAAACCAACACGTCCAACAGCTGGTATGCATAAATAAATGCCCCATCTGTAACAGTCTGACTGATGGTGTGTGTGCACGTTGACCACCTGTATATGCTATGTAGGTTTATCAGTGTAAGCAACTGTGTATATAACTGGCTCTTATCTTCAGATCTACAACTTTTTTTGTGTGACTTCATAAGAAATCAGGCAAAGAATGAAAAGTGAAATCTGATGACAAAAAAGTTAAAAACATAGTGTGTAAACTGGAGAAGGAAAACTACCACCTACCCATTCTGTATCGTAGTGGGGTCATATGTTAACGCCATGCCACTCTGGAAGAAACAAAAATACAAACATGTAGATTAACCCTTACATACTGTTAATAGTCCATGTCTTCATAGTAGTCGACCCAGATACAGAATTTATAACACAGATCAATTTAGGATGTATATCTGGCATTATGATTTACTCCTTTATTAATGTTACTGAGAGCAGGAAGAGTATACTTAGGGTTTTACATCACTATATTTAGAAAACTGCTAGTAATTACAATATGGTGTATTGTTTTTTAATGAGAACACAACTTTATGATTTGTTTTTAACTGAAAGTAAAAATTTAAATTACATTCTGTAATTGTTGAGTAACTTTGCTGCCGTCACTGAAACAGTGACCCTTATGATATAACGAGTGGTTAGGAGCTTCATATATTTTGTGTACTATATGTGATTGTAATAATCTTATACAAAGAACAATGCACAATATACAAAAGTCTATTTCAGAGCTAGCACTATTCTTTTTGAGGCTTTTTTGGGCAGAAAAGCAAGACGTGCTGTTCATTCTGGTGATAAAATCAAAAACTGCTATATGATTACAAGTAGTGTTTGAAAGAAACTGTAAATATAGCCATTTTAAAAAATGCCTAATAATTGAGAACTAATTGTTTTTCTCAATTAAATGTCTGGTAAAATGCATGAAAGAGTCCAATATTAGAAGATTAGAGATTTTTTAGAAAATACTGTATATGTTTTATTGCTTATATTTGTCTTTTTCTTTGTCCTGATCCCTCTCTTTTCTGCTGCCATACATTAGTGATTTGTAAGTTATGAGGCACTAAAAGCACAAGGTAAAAGAATATCTTGAACGTTGCTGCAGCATTGGATTTTTCATCAAAAACTATTTCTAGGAAAGACAACAATGCATTGAAGAACACGAACAAAAAGACTGCAAAACATTTTTAAAAACTACTGCAGATTTCTTCCCACACCAGTTCTTCAACACACATTTGATTGAGAACAGATAAAAACTTGACTAACCATGCACAGCAATTCTACTTGCCACCTTGAGAAAAATTTATATTCAGGGATTTTCTTGTTCATCTTTCAGTTTTTTGCAACAAAATATCTCTTTGGCAACAACTGAAATCAGCAGCGGGACCTTGTAGTGCTTTTGTGTGGTTATGTGAACAAATGCATGTGTGTTTGTAAAACCGTAGCAACTCTTAGGAGTGAGTGGCTAGGGGAGATTAGGCTCGGTCGAGTGCGAGTGAGAGCGAAACGAAGCTCCTCAAAGCATCCGAGATGTCTCTATCAGTCAGCTTGGACTCAGACCTGGTTCCAACAGATGAATAAACCTCTAAAAAGTTGCTTCAGGGCCGAGTGAGGCTTGTCAGGACTTGGACTGCTGACAAAGGTGTAAGAAATCTTCTTGAAAGCACTGATCATTTCTTTCCTGTTGACATAAATGTCATCAACTGGACTGAAAGCACAAATGACTACCTCCAACACTTGTAATGTGAAGGGAGTGTCGCCATTTCCTCTGATACATAAAAGTCTAACCTGCAAACTGAACTTACTACTGAAGGTCAAACACACACACACACACACACACACACACACACACACACCAAAATGAAGTTATAATAAAACCTGTGAGTGGGTGGTGACATATTATCCCCCCCCCCCTCTCTCTCTCTTTCCTGTAAAATAAAGCTTTTGGCATCAACACACAAAATCATTCTAAACTTCCTCTTTGTGCAATAGTCAATCTGCTTTGAATCCTCTGTATAGGGTTTCATTTCTTCTGAAGATGACAGTTGGAATTTTAACAAAGACAAAAAAAACTGTCATTGTAGTATTTCAGCCTCTAATTTATATATGTCAGCTTTCACATTGTCAGCACTGTCTCCGTTTCAGCCTACAGTGTGTTATTGGAAATGAAAGCTGATAATGTGCATGTAGGGAAGCTGTCAAGCTTTTTGGAGGTTTTCTGGTAAATGTTGAAGGGAGGATATTGTGAAACCAAGCAGTGTCTAGAGATTTGAGATATTTAAGAATTGCTTCATAAGATTTTGATGCTGCTGCAGTTATTTTGTGGGTTTTGTTTATAGAAATCACAAACATTAGGCATTCATGCACAACTGATTAGCAACAAAAGTTGTTGTTGGTCATGAGATGGTATACGATTATTATGAACATTACAGGGTTCAGTTTTATTTTATTTTTTTATTGTTTTAATCTTATTTTATTTAAATTTAAATGATTTGCTCCTTTGCTGGTTGTTTTAAAGTGCTTTATAAATAAAGTTGGCTTGAATTGAATTAGATATTTGACAGTAAAAGAAGCGTCATAAATCTCTAAATAATGATCAATGCATTTCATCCTAAAAGAGCCAGATTCCAACACAATTTTTGTATTAAATTCATGCAAGTGAATGAACAGATTAAAGGCTGATTATTAAGGGGGTATGTGCTAACACAAAGACATATATGATGATCGCCCATCCTGAGCCTGGTCCTGTTCTGCTGGAGATGTCTGACTGTTTAAAGGGGCGTTTTTCTTACTACTGTAACTGAGTGCTTTGTGCAATATGGGAGATTCTGCTGAAGTGAATATTCTACACAATATACTGGTTTCCTTAGAGAGGGCAGCTTTGAACTTATCAGTATGTTCTACTGAATCTGATTTTATTACAAGTGGACTGAACTAATTGCATACAAGTGGTTTTGAACCTGATCAGACTTTTTGTAAAACACTTTTGTTGTGAATTTGTGCTAAATTAAGTTGGGTCAATAAAATAAATTAAATATATATGTCTTCTGTTTCTTTCTGTATCCAGTCACAGCTCTTAAACAACTTGGGAGGTTTGCATTTTACAGCATGAAGTGGAGACTGCAGAATTTGCTGCCTCTGCTGAATCCCAATTTGTCTGTTTTATTGCCTGGATCACAATCTTTTTCTGTTTTGTCAAAAAAAAAATTGTCAACCAGTTAGAATATTGAACAATTTTCATCTATCTTTTTGAGAATGTACAAAATGTATAAAGCTGAAGGGAAGGTATGTAGACATACAGCTGATAACAGTAGCTATATTTTTTTGTTTTAGTTTAGTTTTAGTCACTTTACCAAACTGTCCTCAGTGGAAATGGTTAATTTCAATTCAAATGTCTGCACAACTTTGCTTAAGTTGTAAAATATATTATAATTATGTAAAATATCACTTTTGTGTCATAATGTTTCAAATGGTTGTCATATAAATCTCACCTCTCCCTCTCGTGTCCACGGTCGGCCATTCTGAGAATACTTGACCTGGGTCTGTCTCTTCTTCTGGCCTCCATCAGCAAACTTGCACAGCAGAGGTTCTGCAGGTGCTTCAGAGTGAGTCATGTGGAGATGGTAGAAAGGACAAGCAAAGAGACAGATTAATCATCCAAACAGCCAGGAAAAAAACCAAGAATGTTTAAAAGATTAGGCAATGTGATGTTTCTTAAACAAAGGCAAAACATTCTGTTTACCAGCTGAACCTGGAAACTGCACTTGGGCTCTTTCAGCAAATTTATCTCCTCCACGCCTTATCAAAACATCTAAACAACAGCATTATCGCTCCATCTGTACAACTTCTGCAACCTAGCATTTTCAAAAGCAGCCTCAACATTGAATCAAAGCCACAGGCTAATCATCAAAGCACACTGAACATGGCTCAAATAACAAACCAAATAGTCATACTCAATATGCTAAATTATCCACACAGTATGACCTCAGGGCAATAGGTTCAGATTGCAAAGGCTTCAAAGAAAATATGTTCCTTTTCTGGACCAGAGAAAGCAGAAATGCTTGATTACAAAGTGGATTAATGGAGTGTGACCTCTCCTGCTAAAGTTCACCAAACTCTAAACCACTGACTTCTAAAACAGAGAAGAATAGCCTAACATGAGCATTTTTATTATGAAACAATGCTCTTTGTGGTATTAGTTGATTCTATTCTAATGAAATGTCTTTAGAAACTGTTATGAAGTAAAGTATTGTTAACTATGGTTTGAAATGGTTTAGCAACAGAATGATAAAACAATAACAACATAACATTTCATGGCTTTTAGATCCTGTTTCACCATCTTAGATGACAGAGATGATTTCTCTATATTTTGATAAAGTTGATAACTTAATGAATATTCAGCAGCAGTAGGTCAGATGAGTCTAGCTCATTGTGACCAAATGAGTTTTATTTTTTAACTTTCACATGGCCAAACTTTTTACAAGATAAATTAGACAAACAGGTAATAAGAAACCACCAGTGATGGTGCCCTCTTGTGGTGGCTGACAGATGTAGCAACTTAACAGAAACTTTACACAAGCAGCAGTAGAACAAGTATTTAGATATTTGGAGTTTAATTTTGACCCTTTCTTCTTCTCATTAGCTCTAATGCTGCTTCATATATTCTAGTATGGGTGTTGCTGAGAATATTGCTTCAAAATGTCATCCCTATTACCAAAGACAGGGCTTGTCTCCCTGGTAACAGTGATGAGGAAGAGGCTTGTTGCGTTATATTTCTTCACTTTGCTGAAGTGTCAGAGAAGACATGATAATAAACTAGACCACTCTCATATCTTTAGAGTTAATTGATCAGACATCAGCAATAATTTGTCACGTTAAAATTTTTCGAACCTCTGACATTTTCCCAGAATTAACCAATTCATCCATCCATTTATTCTGAACCACTTAATCCAGTAAGGGTTAGAGACCCTGTCTCCAGCAGTCACCTGGCGAGAGGTGGGGGACATCTCGGACAGGTCACCAGTCCATAACCAGGCAGAATTAACTAATCATACTTTAAATACAATTTTAAAATATTTGACTAAAAATTCTGAGAAAACAAATCAGAGATGTGACTGTGAGATTCATGTTCCAAAGTCAACGTTAAAATTTCACTGTAAGATTTTGACATTTCTTTTAAGCTTCTGTATCTCTGTGATACATGATCACTGTTTTAAGAATAAAAGAAAATGTGTGACAGGAGGTCTGTTGCACACGCTTGATGCAGATTTAAAGGCTTCGCTGTTGACTCCCCCCCCCCCCCCCCCCCCCCCCCCCCCC
>SSNR01000488.1:294814-351560 GCA_006937965.1 Callopanchax toddi | reverse complement strand
CCCCCCCCCCCCCCCCCCCCCTCTTTTTCCTGGTGTGACAGACAGAGAAAGCCACACTGACAACAGCTGACAAAGCATCAAGTTCACTGTCGGGACACTTTCTTGGCTGCATCATTTCTGAAGAACACACAATGACAGCAGCAACTGCAGCTAACTTAAAACAATTGTTTGTGCTTTGTATTTATGAAAATGATACCTCTGACAGCGTGAGCATTACTTTTATTTTGAGAAGGCATAAAATAAATACAAATGTGTTTTTCTAGGCTAAAACATTGCAATCTCTGGTAATTTAAGGTAGAAAATTACCACAAATTAACAGTTTTAATTGATAACTGTCCAGTGATTGAGTTTTCCCTTCTTTATCATCGCTGCAACATGATACCATTTCTTTAGAGAGAAAATAGGAGAGATGTTGTCCTTATTCTCTGCTGTTTGAGCCCTGAAGATGAATAAACCCAGACATAAAAGATTATATAGGCCACATTTTTGCTCCAGGCTGTTTTTATATGCGTGCTTGTAAAATGACCCCAAACATTAAACAATGAGCAAGAGCTACAGGCCAGTGTTTACATGCACAAACAATCCTACACAGACACAAACATCAAAAGCTGGAATTTGGTTCGCTGCAGGAGTCCAGTCAGGGTATTTGACAGGTCCATAAAAGGTTTCCTTCATGTATAGATCTTTTTTTTTTTTTGCACAGCACTGCTATATTCTTAGATATATGGAATGTAGCATAAATAGTGTGCACACACAAAAACATAGGACTGTTTTCTGCACACAAATTGGAATTCATGTTGGCAGAAACAGCACAAATGTGCCTACCTTTGCTTTTTATCAAAATGTGTGCAAAGAGGATGGAAATAGAAAATAATCCATAAAATGAAGAAAGGGATATTTTAACATTAAACAAAAAATATTCAAATGCACAGATCTTGTTTCCCATCAGTTCTATGCATTACTGCAGTCGAGAACTGCTGCACAAAGATGGCCATCTTGCTGTTGCTGCAGAACCTCATCAATGAGGAGACAGAATATTTAGAGATCACTCAGATTTTCAGACAGCCGATGAGAGCTGGCTCATGCAGGACTTAGGCTTCATTAGATTGTTCTCCCTGAGCCTGATGTGGTCCTAATGCTGTCTCTTTGTTAGCCAATGTGCTTTTTAAAATTCACACAAAGACATGGCCCTTTGGAATAATGGATGGACGAAACACTTATAGTGATGTATCACCACGGTAACAAAGAACACGGAGAAGAATTTGGCAGTGGAGCTGTTACATTTTTGCTTTGCTGCCTTGGAAACTAAAGTCCTTCTTGTTATTAATTCCATTATGAAAGCTGCCCATGTTTATAAGTGCTTACCAATTAGGTAAAGCATATACAAAAAATTAGAATTTTAGATTATTTTAGCAGGATAATATCAATACTTGGTACATAGGCACATCCAAAGGTCACAAAAATACTTATTTTAAAGTCAAATTCAAATCCTACTGCGCTGCTGTGGGTGTTTCTAATCAGCCAATAGGAACAAACCCTCAAACGTTTTGTAACCCACTTCCAGACTGATAGAAGGCTGTGGAAAACACCAAAAGGAGGTAAAATAATGAGGCAGAACTTTGCAAATAATTCCACTAACATAAGTTGATTAGTTGTAGCTTATTGGCTAGTTTGAGATACATTACAAAGAAGTTATTTACAAAGTTATGTTTATTAACATTAGCCAACTGCAGTGGTTATTGTCATATTTGTCTGATAGATCAACCATCTTGGCTACATACCTACAGATCCCAATCCTCGTTTGGTGTTCCTCAGGGTTCTGTTCTGGGACCACAGTTGTTTAGAGTCAGACCAAGTCAGTTTAGAGTCCTGTAGTTTTTACTGTCTAAAATAATGTTGCTCTATATTAAATGGATTCTGGCTGTTGTTTTTAGGTGTAGGGTTGATATTATGGCTCTTTTTAAACAGTTCATACCCTCTTCTCCACTTCCTCCCACCCCTGTATTCAAGTTGTGTCCCCCCACCTTTGAAATTTAAATTTCATTCTTGGTGGAAGATCAAATCAACTTTATTTATAGAGCACATTTCCTGCAGAACAACACAATGTGCTTTACAGCAGATAAAACAGAACCTAAAATCAGATGAGGGGTTAACAGAGCTGCTACTGGAGTCCACTGACCAAAGTAATGGTTGCACTGGGACTGAATCTGTTCAAGTCTGTTAAACACAATAAATGACTTCATAAAGACACTTTATGTTGTTCTATATCAATCTACTGGTCTGACACAATCATTTAATGAATTTAAATGACAATAACTCAAGAGGAGGGCTTTCTTTAGCCATTTCTTTAGATGCGATTAAAAATGTGATTAATTAGATTAATTAATTACAGATCATAATTAATTAATCGCACAATTTTTTTAATCGCATGACAGCACTAGTATTATTGTTATTTGCTCCTTTGCTCCATCTCATCATGTTACTACAAAGGGCACAATTTCATTAAGGAATGTTCCTTTTTTCAGTTGACTTGACCTATTTCATTTGCCTTCTTCTGTTATTAAACATAGAATTATGTACCTTTAGTTGTCAGAAATTCTTTTGTTGTTTTAAAATTAATCAGAGGACCAAGGACAGTTTTCCATGAGAACCTAAAAAATATATAATCCTGTTACTTCTCTTGTATAGTGTTGAACTTCATACAATTTGCCTATGTTGCAAAGGTTTCTGATCCTTCTAATGATAATGACAATATTGAACTCTATTAATTCTGAAGTAAGTTTTCATTCAGAGGTCAGAAATGACTAAATGAACTAAGAATACCTGCAGTGCATTTCTTTGATTTTCTTTGTTGGTTTTATTTCAGCAGTCTTTCCATGTGAGAGGATGTTTCATTCCTCCTGCTCTCGCTTCACAAGTCCTAATCCCTAGTTGGATAAAACTAAAATGACCTACTAGCACACTAATGCACACAGCTGTGTCATGCCAAGTGTGCTCAGTTAATGTTGCAAAACACTGTTAGGTTTTGCTAAGAGCTACGTTAAAGTGACAAGAGAATAACCTGATTCTAGAAAAGTACATGCTTCTTCACTTGGATTTAGCAGTTTGATGTAAAAATAAAGGCACAAACACAACAAAAGATCATAAATGTGTTTACCTCAGTCACAAAGTGCATTGAGGGATTGATCGCTGCATGCCTGATTGGATACAGGTGCAATGCAAAGAGGTAGAATAAAACCTGTGTTTTTCAGATTTGAAATGCAGTTCAGTTTGTGACATTTTCTGAGTAAATAAAAGAACATGTTTATTGGCACCAGGGTGGGCGGCCTGTGTGCTGAGAGGAAAAGATCACATTGTGTTACAAATGACTGGAGCTGTGGGATACTAGGCACTAAAGAAACTGCTAAAACTCCAGCAGAGGAAACATATTTAAACCATTCTCATATTTAGCTGTAAATCTGAAGAGGAACAAAACTTCATCAGAAAATTAAATATAGGTGATTTAATACACAAAAATATATTTAAATAATTAATAGAACAATATGATTAAAATGCATTTGGCAAAAATTATTTAGTCCAAGTCTCCAGTCTGTGAAGTGTCCAAATTAGGTCTCAAGCATTTGGTGAAGTCTCTACTGCCCTCTAGTCTGCCTATGCTCTTTATTTGTATTCAAAGCATCTGAACCAAGGCTGGGACATGTAGTTTAATCAGGGGCAGTGAGTTCTGACAGAATTTAGATTTGTAACTAACAGATTATGGATTTTTTTTATTAATACAAGTTTTTAAATCTAATTTTTAATGACTATTCCCCAAACTAAGTGCTGTACAATTAGCCCAGACTGACAATCAATCAATCAATCAATCAATCAATCAATCAATCAATCAATCAATCAATCAATCAATCAAAACCTTTATTAATCCAGGAATAAAACTCATTAAGATTAAAAATCTCTTTTCCAAGAGTGTCCTGGCCAAGAATAGCAGCACGATAAGTTTCCAGACACACACATACAAAGAATGAGATAATAAAATACATTAAATAGTTTTAAAACAAAAACAAGAAAAATCAACGGTCAAGTTCAAATCTAAAATGTTATTAAAATTAATTTTAAAAAGACCACTGACAAACAGGTCATCTTTTAAAAAAATGACAATAAACTTTTGTAAAACCACACAATTTAAAAAAAAACTGTGACTTTAAGCTAAATTTAAAAGAAAAACTGTTGCTTATTCAGTAACTTAGCACTGAGCAGTCAAATACACTTCCCATGTTATAAAAGCACACACAAAAGTTAACCTTTATTTAAATTTTCTTCTAGAAAAATAAATGATCCATGTGATTACTTTTTCAGTTTTTAACCTTCTTCATCCAATGACGTTGTTAAACAATGCTAAATAAAAAGGGGAAATAAAAGCTGACAGGAGTTACTTTGACTATGTGATTTCAACCTTAGTCTAACATAAGGCCATATAATTACATCATTTTTTCAGTTCAGTATCAGAATATTCTTTTTTCCAGAAGCAACAAATCAAGCCACTTCTTCATTAAAGGCACACTATCCAGTTTTGGTTTGTTTTTAGCAACCCCTAGTGTTTGTTTTAAATCACTGTCGTAAAAACATTAGAATTGCTTCTGCTCAGAAACACCTAAATCTAACTGCTGAAATGTCTCCTCAGCCTTCGTCGGTTTCTACTGGAGCGGCTATTTACTCCTTCAAAGAAATCAGCTGTGTTTAAGCAGGGAGAAATTTAAAAAGCAGGAATCATGAGCTAAAAACACTGCGGTGTTAGCACATCAGCTAGCCACAAGGGGTTAGCCTAACCCTCGTGAGATACGTGACTTTGTGAGACTTCAGGGCAGCGGACCGGAAACTCAGAAGTTGCAAACGCGGTATTCTGGACACAAGCAGCAGATGCAGCTGAGTAAGTTTTCATTAACCCTGTAAAGCGTCATATTAGCACATACTGACTCAAGAAAAAGATTTTAAAATATGAAAAAGTTACATAGTGTGCCTTTAAATTAGGACCAGTGCCTTTTGATCATGAATTTTCATTGATGATGTCTGAGATCTGATCTCTGTTCACCATTAAAGTCTGATTGTCCTCTGTCAAATTCAAATAAACTATAATGATGAAGGAAATAAGAAAAAGAGGAACGAAGGGCCTTTAAGGAAGGAAAAATATCTTGAATCTGGTAAAGACAGAAGATGAAAATATGAAGGATGAAGGAACACAGAGAAAAGACTGTGAACATAAATAAAATAAGGCTGCTACAGAAAAATAACTGATTTAAATGCACAAAGAAATAACACATCAATTTCTCCTGAGAGGAAAATCTATACATTTTTCTCACTCCTGTTCTCTTGTCAAAATCAGAATTAGTTTATTTAAATGTTTTGACTCTTGGAGAACGAGACATTAATCTCAAACTTTGACTTGAGTTTTAGCACAAAACTGTGGTGCACACTTGTTTTTCTCAGTTAGATAACAAAGAGTTTCCCACCGGTCCTGACCTTTACTCTCTCTGATTGGAGTCAAACCAACAGTGAACGATAAACAGGAAAGGAAAGAGCATAATAAATAACTAGATTCTTAACGTGCAATTAAATGCTTACCTAATATTTGCAGAACATTTCTGCTCACTGAAAGTATCGACTCGTTCAAATAACCCTCCAACACTTTTTTCTCCTCTGAAGACTTAAAAAATAAATTTTAAGCATTTTTTAGAAAAAACTGCCAATTATAGATTTCCTCAAGGGAAAACAGAAGTCATCATTATAATGATTTGCATAAACAAGCTTGTTAAGTTTCTGTCTGAATTTGAAGAGAAGAGCAGGGAAATGTGATTTTATATTTAGAATGGATGCTTGAAGGAGTCAGAAAGCAGGGGATCAATGAAGTTCCTGTTAACTACGACTGATGAAAGCTGTAACCATGAGATCAATTCATCCTGAAGCTATAGGAACTGAAATAGTATGACTGCTTATGATACACCAGTCTGTTGAGAAAGTGAAAGGAAGGGATTTCCTTTAAAAGGAAATGCAAAGCCAATAAATTCTAGCTTCTTTTCAAAATTTCTCAAAGCTCCTGGTACTTTTAATTTTAAGCAACAAAACATAACAAACACAATTTTATTAATAAATGACTGGATCTTCAACTAATTATCATTTGGAGTCAACTCCATTCAAGATGTCTACTACAGTTAAATGGCTGCAAAAAACTCTGTCAGTTGTTCATATATTAAGCTGAAAGTTTGTATGGTAGATGAGAGTCATCCCCATCACACACTCTGAGGTCTACACATAGCACAAGATCTCTGTTTAAATCTTTGTCATTAAAGTTTGAAGTCAACCCTGTTTGTTAGCAAAATATCTCACAAATCACTGAAAAGAATGTAACGCAACTCTCAGAAAGTCTTTATTAGATGTTCTTCTACAAGTGAATAACTTTTGTAGTTACCTACAACGACCTACTTAATCCATTTTACAGATATTAGATTGCACACAATTTTGCAAAAAAACCTAATTGACCATCTATAACTCCATCATTTCTGAGCATAAGATGATCTTAGTTTTATACTGTCGAGAAAGGCTGTGGGTAATTTGTATTCCTTCAAAGAATCCTAGACCTTTAATTGATTTCTTTCTCAGTTTTTCTTTTCACATTCTGTGTGCACACAGTCCCCCTGACTCATGCCCTTTTCTTTGGTATGAGTGAGCATTTACTTATGCTAATTAGGGACAACGGTGCCATTCAGAGGGACCCTGGGCTCATGGAGACCACAACACAGAGCACGTCATTACTTTGTGTGTATATATGTATATACCCTTCATCCTCCAGGAACTGCTTGCATACTCTTGCCACATGAGGCTGGGAATTATCATACACCGCTGCATCAGTCAGCGAAGGGTCTAACAAGGAGTCGAATGATTTCTTCCTGATACCTAATGACAGTCAGGTTGCCAACTTTAATCCTGTACAGGTCTGCACTCCTCCATGGATCTGCCTCCCCAGACCAACACTGACCCACTGTTGCTTCTCCAGACCCTTTCACCTCTGTCACATGAGCTCGAAGTGAACCTGCCATCACCTGTGAAATGTCAGGTCACCCTCTTGTTGTTAATGGTTTGGTCAGAGACATTCATGACAGTGGCCCACTGGAGGTCACTTTGTAGGGCTCTGAAAGTACTCATCCTGTTCCTCCTTGCACAAAGAGGCAGATATTGGTTCTGCTGATGGGTTAAGGACCTCAAACCGCCTTGCCCAGCTCTCCTAGAGTAACTGCTTGTCTCCTGGAATCTTGAGACTGTGCTGGGAGACAGCGAAACATTTGGCTATATCACATACCCTGGTCAACACCACCAGGATGCTACCAGTAGTGGCACTGACCCTAGTCAAATCCAAACTACTGAAAATCAGTCAAAAAATGTGAGTAGGGGAAAATAGTCTGTGTCCCCCACCTGCAAAATTGTTCCTAATTTTGGGGTTGTTTCATTGTTGCCCCTTTGATGCACCTGTTGTTAATTTAATTAATACTAAAACAGCTGACACTGATTAAAACCCCCTCTGCTACTTAATTGACCAGATCAGCATCCCAGAAATGTAACAGACTTCACACTACATATGCTCTAATTAAAAAGTGTTCCTTTATTTTTTTTAACAGTGTATACAGTATGTGGTTGTTTGTGCACATGATTCTATTCACTTCTAATCAATCTTCCCAAGCTTGTTGGAATTCAAGTAATAAGACACAACCACACATAAACATGCACAAGCAAACATATAAGTTAAACATTACTGTCAGGGATGAGAATTAGTGGATAAAGGGTATTTTTTGTAGAAGTATACGTTTTATTTTCACCCACTTGGATGCAACTCAGCAAAGCATAAATACAGCAGTAGATGAGGAGGCCTGGGGAGTTTGTGTTTCATCACCACAGTTGAATGAGCAATGACATTCAGCTTGTTAGGCTCAAAATAGTAGTAAAAGAGCCATAAACTGCACTGAGGAAATCTACCAAACCAATGAACGTCTGTTCTGTCTATGCTCTAGTTAAACAAGTTCACAGAGTGCAGCCTGAGCCTAACAGCAGCAAGCAATCCCACCCTACTTCTCACTGCATCAGAATTTAACATTTGACAGCAGTTAGATTATCATTAATGTGTTTTACGTTAACCAGAGCTGACTGGCTTGTCAGAGAAAGAAACAGCAAATTGGAGTAATACTGATTCCATGAAAAAGAGTTTTTTTTTCAAACAGGAGAAAAAGGAATACATTCTGATCGATAATAAAAACTAATGTCTCCAAACACCTGAAGAGGGAGATGAAAGTTTCACACTGCAGGTAAAATATCCACTAATGCTTGAGAATGCCTCATGTAATAGCATTAGCTAATGTATGTCGAGATCATGATGCTTTAGATATTTTCCCTGTAGATTATTGATCAAATAAGCTTGTAGCTGAGCTCTTTTATGCCTGAAAATCAGCACAAATCTCTGCAAACCTTCCTCTGACTGTCTTTGATTTCTGTTGTCTTTCTCCACTTTCTTTCTTTCTGTTTTCTCCATCAACAGCTTCACTTTTATCCTCTACTGCTCTTCTTTCTCCATACCCGTTTTAAGTGCATCCTCTTCAGCTTTCTTTGAGTTGCTGTTAAAAAGGCAACAAGTCTTTGCTCTCTATTTGGGAACAATTAAAGACAGATTGTTTTTCTAAGAGGATGTCTGTCTGCAGACGTGTGTCTGACATAAATTAGTCTCAGTCTGTGTCTAAGAAGACAGAAATACTCAATCGGATGCTACCATTAAATCAACTTAAGGAGGTTTAAAGAGTGGAAGAGAAAGAGCAAACAAAAGAGAGCAGAGATGATGATGTATCATCAGTCACAGTTGGGCGGGTTTATTCTCAGACAGTTGTAAAAACAAAAGGTGGCGCAATGCTTTGAATAAAACACATGATTAATTTGTGCGAAACAGGGATAGTTAGTAAAGTAATAGGCCTTATTAGGATGATACATGGGGCAAGGTGATCATTTTAGGTGCAGTAACTGGTAATTTGATGTCACATGATTGGTTTCATACCAACTCAGTTTGGTCTTGTTAAAGGTGGTTGATCCCAACATCAACATCACCATCATCATCAGACTGAATGCAAATCCATCCTAAAGCCACACTGAAGGACCAATCACCTACTGTAACTCCTGCAGGACATGATGAATGAGGCAAAAGGTTTTAGTAAACTAAACTCCTCAAAATAAGTGTAGAAACATTATGTTAGTCAGTCATTTCCCTCTTTATAAAGCCAATCGGTGATGTGTTTTATATGCTTGGACAGCCTCTTGAAGTCACCTTTAAAATGAGATAAAACTTGACAGGATTGTGCATCCATGGAAACAACAAACCAGCCAAAGGTCTGAGAATATTTTCGTGTTGGTATTCAATCATGGCTCACCATGGCTGAGCAATGGGATGGGAGTTACCCCTACGTTTAGCAGTGTTGCTCACCTCATGGATGCACAATCTTTACAAGTTATACTCATGTATAGGTGACCAATCAGACTTTCAACCATATGAAATACAGCATAAACTGGTAGTATTAAATGGGATAAATTATTGGCAGAAATTATTTTTTTCAAATTGTATTCAGTGAAGAATGTCAAGACCACAAAATCAGTCAGAGGAAAACATTTTTCGCTTTGCATTTATTTTTAGAATTATTTACACCCACTGTGATTACCTTAGCATAAAGTGCTTTATTCTAGTTAATCACAAACACCATAGCTTTTCAACAGTGTATACCCATTTAGGCAGTGCGCTTGTGCGTAGTCAACATGTTGATGTGTGAATAATGATGTCACTGAACATATGTGAGATGTTTTGGAAACATTAGCTGACCTGTTTGTTGTTTAGCTGACAGTCAGAGACAGGCTACTGAGATCAAATCACAACAGTTGTGACCAGGTGTGAATATGTTCTGACTGTGATCTGATCACTAAAGACAAATGTCACTGATGGATCTTAACTGATATCCTAACAATATGCAAGGAACCCTGATCTAAAATGATTTTACATCTTCAAAAATCACAATATGTATGTACGTCAAAAACAATGTAAGCTCATTTCATTTGGTCAGTTTAAACCTACCTGTCATGCCTGGTGGGGTTTTCAAATATTTTCCATTGAAATTCTGAATCACTACATCACACTTCTCCGTCGACTCCATCCTGTAATGGAGAGAAAAAGAAGGAATGAAATACCACAACCTCTACTGAATAAGTACAAAAGAATTTGTGTGAGAGTTTAAAAATGAAAGTATTGCATTTGGATATGAGTGTCCTACACCTTAGCCAGTCTAAATGCTCACCAGTTACAGACAGTGCTTGAGTGTGTGTGTGTGTGTGTGTGTGTGTGTGTGTGTGTGTGTGTGTGTGTGTGTGTGTGTGTGTGTGTGTGTGTGTGTGTGTGTGTGTGTGTGTGTGTGTGTGTGTGTGCGCTTGCCTGTGAGAATTGCCCAAGGTAGGCCTGTGCTTCTGTGTGTCTGTGTTTTCTATGGGGTTTCCTCTCCTTTGTCCCAGTTTAAAAGCTCCATTCAGTCTGATCTGTTGTGTGTCATGTCCTCTTTGTCTGCCCCTATTCAGCTCTGCTCACCCAATCACAGCTCAATGACTAATTGCCTGCTTGGCAAGCAAAAGCCAGTGTGTGTTAGTGTGTGTGTATGTGTGTGTGCCCAATAAGAGTCTGTGTGTGCTGAGGGAGGGGGTATGGTGGGGTGGGTGTCTTGTATTTTCCTTATACAGTCAGTGACCCAGAATGCATCTCTGACTGCATTCT
Organism: Callopanchax toddi; assembly: GCA_006937965.1. Classification (NCBI taxonomy): domain Eukaryota; kingdom Metazoa; phylum Chordata; class Actinopteri; order Cyprinodontiformes; family Nothobranchiidae; genus Callopanchax; species Callopanchax toddi. The sequence continues at coordinate 340,729 of SSNR01000488.1, read as the reverse complement.
AATCACTGAAACACTCTACGATGTAACTGAGAGGACCACACACACACACACACACACACACACACACACACACACACACACACACACACACACACACACACACACACACACACACACACACACACACACACAAGGCTATGTGAGGTCATTCATTTAAATGTTACTCTAAACAGCAGCACATGACCTCCTATTTTTAGATAAATACATGAGCCACTTTGTGTATAAATCTGTTACTTGTTGTCTCTTCCTAGAAAACTCCATCCCTAGAAAACAGAACACTCATCTGACTGACAACCAAATTGTAAATATAGTTTCATGGCATCAGTGAAAACTTCAGCCAAATATACTCTTCTGCCAATTTTGAGCCAATATTTACCTCCAAAAAGGGAAGTGTTACATTTTCCACTTGACTTGATGGTGATAGCTGCTGTAAAAATAGGCTCCATCACATGCAGTGTGGTTGGTGGAGAAAAGACAGCCTCTAAACCCATTCAAGTTTTTATTTTGAATGGCCAATTTGAAAGACCAATAACAGATATTATTTGAGCTGCCCAGACATAGTTTCATTTTTGCAATTTATGACAGTTATTGTTAGGCAAACTTGGAACCTAATTTAAAAACATTTTAAATGATTATTTAGACTTAAGCCAAATGGACTACTCTTACAATTTTGTATTTATTGTCTGCATCTAATTTTAAAGCATCTAATTTCTGCAGCTCAATTGTAATCCTCTCTATTTCATCTACACTCTAAAAATAAAACCCTCATTTACTTAAATTCTTGAGTGTAAAATGTTACACCAAAAAATTTAAGTAAATGATGGTTTTATTTTTTAGAGTGTAGGGCTGCATGATATTAGACAACATGTGAAATTGTGATAATTTTCTTGAATATTGCTATGGTGCCATCTATTGTAGATATTGAGCATACTGATATTGTGATGACAGTATATTTATAATAAATTGTACAGTCATGCACTGATTCTGAGGTTACCAGCTTAAAGTGTGTGAAATAAACTGTGCAACACTTTTCAAAAGGTCAGCCGGCACTTCAAAAATACTAATAAAAAATTCCAGGTTTGGTTTATAATGTTCATTTTAAATCAAAATATTTGTGATCAGATGTTTTAACCCAAACTTTATACAACAGATCTGCACAAACTTTAGCCACTTTTTTCCCCATGACCACTGATGTTTGTGCTTGTTCTGCTTCAATACCTCAAACTAATTAATCTGGTTTAGTACAACTGACCAATACTCATCAGTGGCAAGTTAAAGGACTGGTTCAATCTTCAGCTGGATCCACACGGAGCCATGTGACTTTATCTACACAAAACAGGCAGTGTCTTCATGAAGCTATTTGCTGATAAGGACAGGTAAGCAAATGTGTGTCCTTGCAAAGTTTACACGTTGCAAACATGCACATGAGGAAATAAACTTCAAACAAAAGTATGGATTTTTGTGTTTGGTTGATTATTTTTGTGTTGTAACATTGCATCTTGGCAAAAAATATTGTCATCTGTGAGAGTATTGGGTGAAGTGTAAATATGACCAACATATGCTGTTTTTCTTCCTTATTACTGTGAGAAAGTGCATACAGTAATGTTTCTTTTAGAGTTACTGTTTTTCTACCTGGCAAAGCCGACTCCTCTGCTCAAGCCATTGGCGTCCCTCAGTATCCGGGTAGAGATGACGTGACCAAAGGGCTTCAGCATGTTCTCCAGTTCCTGCTCATCCATTGACACCGGCAGATTGGATATGTAAAGGTTAGTAGGGTCCTGCTCCTGTTGCTGTGGAGAGACAGAAGAAGATGGTGAGGGTTGATTACATTTCTCAAAAGAATATAAAGGCTGGTTTGGCCTCTGTTGTTTTATTGAATGCTGCGGGTTTATATCCATACTAATGACTGAATATTTCACTGACAAATGTATGAATGAACCCAAGAGGCAAATTTCTTTAATAAAGAGAGGTGTAAACATTGCTTTGAAGAGATATTACATTGAATCCTCAACAAATAAAAAGGAAACCCCCTCCTGATTCACAAATGTTAACAAGTTTGTATTAAATCATTGAATGGGAATAAGGGAACCACTTCCCAGTGCCACTCACTTAGATGTTTATACATCATGTGAGGTGTTCTAGAATAACACCACACACGGTGGCAGCTTGTTTCAGCAGCTCTGCTTTGTTACAACTGATTTTTGTTAGCTGAGAATATCAAGATTGCAGTATCATGTGTCACTGAGACAGGATCATATTCCCAACTCCAATGTCCCTCTTCCCAGCTTTTGGACAATATGAGAGTGATCACATCTGCAGTCATCTGTTGGGGCCGCAGAATCTGAGCCAGTGATCATAAAAAGTTGGACAAGCTGGTAAAGAAGGCAGGGTCTGTTCTGGGGACTCTGGAACTAGCTGATTGGACAAATGAGGACGCTTCATAAAATAAAGAACATGATGGACAACCCTGAGCATCCTCTACTCAGGGCAGTAACGCAACAACAGAGTGTCTGCAGTCAGAGGTTTCTTCAAATCTGATGCAACAAGATTCTTCCTGCCCACAGCTGATTCTTTGAAGAAAAACTAAATGAGTTACTGAAAAATCTATTTTCCCTCTAGGAATCAAAAAGTATTTTGATTGATTGATTGATTGATTGATTGATTGATTGATTGATTGATTGATTGATTGATTGATTTTTGCTTTCTGTTTGGCAGCACTCAACTAAAATCTGTCTATGGAGTGCTTGCAAATTAAAGTGGTATGAATATGAAAAAAAAGTTTTATATGAAGTTGATCAATTTGACCAAACTTCATAAAGAGAAAGCACATGCCATTTCATAAATTACAAAGAAATATTTTCAAAGCCATCAGTTTGTAATTTAATACAAGCTATGAGGAAACACATCCAGAGTGCTGTTGTTGTTGATGTAAAAAGTCCTGTGAGGTTTCATGAGTTTGTGGCTGTACCTTGCTGGACATGGTGCTAAGGTTAGCACCTTACAAATATTAGTTTCTGTTTGAGGCTGAGACTTGTGAGCATTAAGAACCATGTCCTCAGATTTAGAGGACCTGACTTTCATCCCAGCCACTTCACATTTGGCTACAAATCACCTCAGTCTGCACTGACGTTCATGGCTTGAAGATATCAACATTATCTGCAAGTGCTTATGAGACACCAAGGTTCCCAAACCAAACATCCTGCTCTTCAAGAGTAAACTTGACAGAGTCCAACTCACAACAAAACCTTGTCCTTTGAAAAGGCTTTGAAAGCCTGCAAAAGTAACCCTGGCCTCCCATACTGCAACAACCTGCACAACATCCTTCAGGAGATACAGTTGTAAGCCTTCTATAACTCTAGAAAACACATGGACTCTGCAGTACTCCATTATTCCACACAGTGGACAAAAGCAACACTAATCCTCCTGAATCAGAGGTTTCACAATAGTTTCCAATAATTAGGGTAAACATGTCCAAAGAGGCTGAGGAGTTTGATCCCCCAACAGTTGGTGCATTGTTCCAGTTCTCCAAGTGACACTAAATACTTTTGTTGACCACAACAGCTCTACAACATTCAGAACCGTCAATATCTCAGTGCGAATCTCCACTAAGGAGCTTTTTTTTTAATTTTTTTTACCTATTTTAGCAACCTCTACCAAATTAATGTCTTCACATTTCTCTGAGTCCTACTCGGACTAGATATGATTGGATTGAGTAGATTCTCAACAAATTTTCCCCCCCCCCAACAAAGTTCTCAGCCCCAAACTAAACACAGCCAGGATTGAGCCCTGCTCTCATTTTCTGAACCATCCAATGGTTTGCCAGAATTTTCTTGAACCAAAACTTAAATGAGTACATTTTATAAATGTATAGTTTATAATGACCGAAAGCCTGGAATTTTCACATGAATGTTAGCACTTTTGATCTTGCTGTTGTAGAAAATGAAAGAAAATCAAATCTGTATAGACTCTGTTAAACGGACTGCTAGATAGTCATACTGGGGTTAATATTCTCTGTCTTTGTGATACAAAAGCTGTCCCATAGGGCTCATTTCAAATGTACATATTAATTTTATGTGTGGGGGACTTTAAGATGATAAAAGAGTGGGAGCTCAAAACTCAAGACTGTGACTAAAGCCAATACTGTATTGTAAGAAGTGACTCAAAACAGGCAGAAAAGCCTTAAATATTCTCACTTCACTTATGGATTCTGAATATCTCGCTGCATGGGGTGTATGACAAGCATAGATTTCCATTTGGCTGTTTCCAACCTAAGGCTGCCACAGTTGCCCTCTCATGTGGAGTAACTGGCTTTAGATATTATACTTAACGTTTGTGTGCATGCTCAAGTGCACTCGCATTAGGAAAAGCAGTGACAGATGAAAGCAATAACATCAAAGCTACTGGATGCAACAGCTGTAGATACTGCTACTGTTCCTCAGCTTTGTGAAAGACTTGGTAAAAGTGACACAAACTGAATGCTTTTTGGGATAGATCTCATTGAAATAACGTGTAATAAGCTGATGTTAAAACAGCTTATTACACGTTATTTCTACCACTACTGAATGAGAATTCTACTAATTACAAGTATAAAGTGTTTTATATCCCCAATAGGACTTAAAGTAAATAACATGCATTGCATTGTGAGGAGTTTCAGGTTCCTACTCTTTTGTTTTAAAGAGATACAACACAAACGAAAATCAGAAGGTTCCAAATGTGAATGAACTCTCCTCAACTTTGCTTAAAGTTGCTGTTTATACAAAGTTAGCTCACAGCAATCTTTCACTCTGCGTGTTGCAAATGACTCACCACCCTGTTCCCCTCTCTCTATCTGTCTCTTTTCTGGCTTGGACTCTTTGTCACTTTGACTCCCTCTTTGTAACATCTGTCACAAGCTGGAAACAGCTTCACACCAACTGTGCCTCTCCTTTACTGGGTGGCCTGCCTGCCAGGCAGTCAGCTTGTGTTTTCAGCCCCATTAAACCTCATTGCTGCATCATTATAGCAGGTCTGTCCTCCTTTCCTGCTACTTCCTGGTTACCTTGCAGTGCAACAACACCTGCTGAAAATATAAAGGGTGAAGAGAGGGCAAAACAGTGATTACATACCAGTGGAAAATGCTAGCTTTGTTTTCATGTCAGTGTGGATATGAATTGAAACATTTGAACATCTTAAAAGGCACAGCCTGTCTAGGAATGAGCAGGGAAAGCTAATTGAACATGCTTTGAAAACAAATGACAGAACACTTTCATATAGAAGTATGTGATTATAGAATTCATTATGTGTGTTGATTTCCTTCTATCACACAAACGACACATATTCCTGCACATTTCCTCTTTTAGGACACCCATTCTTGCCTCTTTGGCCTCCTTAAGCTGACCTTTTTAATTTAAAGTTTTCATTCAGTCTCATGCTTCCTTCCCCCTCCTTTTCTCATCTCCTTTCCCACTACTCACCCCTCCTCTATGTAAGATTTAAACCTAATCTTCTTTAATAGTTGCCTTGCTGACTAAAACACTATCCAAATGGCTGCTTGGTTAATATTTAAAGAGTAGAACTTCTCCTTTCTCCCTCCTTTCATTCTCTTCCTAAGCCTTGTGTCTCCTTACTCTGCCTTCATCTGTATTTTCCTTCATTTCCATTTATCTCCTCTCAACATCCCCCCTTCAGCTACACCTTCCCATGTCTTCCTGATCCTTAAGCCAAATTCTAACCTTTCATAATGATTGTCTGGGTGTCTAAACGCTCTCCAATGGCCTAATCAATACTTAATGAACATATCATAAATTTTTTATGAACCCTAAACCCTAAAATCTCCAGGGTTTCGTTAAAGATTGAAGATATACTCTTTATCCCCATCTTCATGATGACTGGAGGGCTGGTGGAACTAAGACTAGATGCTGATTACCTCATCAGTTAATTTTAGGTCAGTCTGACTGCTGCTGATACTGCCTCAAAAGTACATTTTCATGAGTGATATCAACTTATGAAACAGACATAGCACAATAATCATTTCAATTGAGGTGAAAGCACATAAACTATGCATTTTAGGTTTAATTCAGCAAGATTTCTAAAATTATGTACTGGAGTTTTTCTTTCTGTATTTGCATAAAGTTTTTGTCTTAGGAGTTAACTGCAAAAAAGTAGATTTTGACCTCTATTTTAAAGGATGTGGAAAATGTAAAAATGTCCTGCATTTGTATAGCGCTTTTCTAAGTGATGGACTACAAAGCACTTTATATCAGTCAGTCACAAGCTGATGGCAGTTAGTTACAAGCTGTGGATATATGGTACACAACCCAGCAGGGTGCATACAGATTTACATTTCATATCCTCAGTTTAGTAAACTGTGTGCATGGATTTGGAAATTGGGCTCCTAGATTTACACTTCTAGTATAAATATGTCTAGAACCAAAGTTGAACTGAAACAATTCATCAAATTATTCAAATAACTCAAGCATAAAAAGTCTGTGAAGCAAAATGAATAGAAGCAAGGTTTCATTTGAACTACGTGACTTCATGCTGCTCAGTGATCACATATTTCACGGGGACAGTTATTAGCAAACTTTCAGCACATGTCAACAACTTTATACAAACAACTGGTGTGTGTGTGTGTGTGTGTGTGATTTAAACTGAATTTCCTGCATTATTAAGTCTTTGTAGTGAGATCAGTGTTCTCAATTTAAAAAAGAAAGAGAAGAAATAGTCAAGATGTAAACAGAGTTTTGGTTTATTAAAGAACAAGCTGTTGTATTCAGGCAAACTAAGCACAGAGTTTTCAGGGAATTTCATCACTCGCCTATCTGTCACATCTGTAAAAGAAAAAAGAGCCACAAACATCCAGAAGTCTAATTTCTGGACAGAACGCTGCAAGATCTGGTGACTGGTAGGTATATACAAAGTTTTATATAAGGATAAATGTTCTAGCACTTTAAATAAATAGGCTAAAACAGTTTAGTTCAGCTTTAGGGGCAACATGTGCGTATACTTAAGAATGCCAATCTTGACAGCAGGTGAACTTGAGAACAGCTGGACAGCTGGATTTGACTCGATTACTAAACATTTTGATAACTGCAGCCCTAAACCAAAGTGTTGTTTAAACCCAAACCATGTCTCTCCCTAACTGTGGTGAGCCAATCAACACCCTACTTGTTTCATTATGTTGCTGAGAGGAGTGTCAAGGGATCGTCTACAAAGTGCAGCACAGCTGGGTCTTTTTGATCACACAACAATACTAATGTGCTCTGTGAGGTGGGTGTGCATAAGAATGGGATAAACCAAAAATATTAAACAACTGAACTTTTTCAAATTGTAGTTACTATATTCCAGGGTTGGGTAAGTTACTTTAAATTAGTAACATAATTACATTACTAGTTACTCCTTTCAAAAGTAACTCAGTAACTTTAAGTTACTCTTTACTTTCAAAGTTTCTAGTTACTAGGGAAAGTGACTTTGTTGTAGATAAATAAATTATATTATAAATGACCAGCCTATATTTACTGTGATTTATTTATTATTTATTTGCATTTGATTTTACATGTATGTTGGACCACCTGTATGCTGTTCAGTGTACAATTATTTGTATGTACGACCCTTTTCAATAAAGTTTGTAAACAAAATTAAATAGTCCACCAAGGAAACTACGGTCCTGGTGCGTTCGATTGTACTAGGAACTCTGAAATTCTGCCTTCTGAGTAAGAAGATGTAGCGCTTTTAACTCCAGGCTGCAGATGAGCTGCATATATGTGTTTAAAGGTCATCTGTTTTTGTAGAGGGCTGGCAAAACAACTGTTTTTGAAGACGTCGCCATATTGGAATCTCAACTTGTCCTACGTAGGTAATCAGAACACCAATAACTCGAGTGTGATGTCATTCTCAGTTTCAAGTTCCTACTTCCAAGGTAAATCGAATGCAACACACAAAGTAATGAATAATGACCCTATATAAATTCCAATAACGATAAACGCGTTCCTGATTTTGGCATACTCGTTACCACAATAATAGAGTAGTTACTGTAACGAGTTACTTAATAACATGTTAGTTCCAACACTGCTATATTCACACCAAATATCTGTCCTTGTGCTTTATTAACACTACAATTGAATGTATAAATCCCTGGTTTACTAAATAAGAAACAGATTTACAAATGTCTTTTCAACACCTTACCCCTGCTGGGCTCTGCAATATGGTGACATCTAGTGGCACTATTAGCAAATTGCAACACAATTAACATAGTTCACTTACAACTGTTCACAGCAAACAACTGTGGTTGCTAAAAGCTTTAAAAAGAAAACTTCATACAGTATGGTTGGGTATTCAGAATGGCTGTATTGTAATAAGGCAGAGAAACATGGAGGGGTATTTAGGGTATATTTGAATCCAAACCGCTCCTTCTAAAGTAATTATAATACAACTGATCAATTTTTATTTTTCTTATAAATGATGATTTGCATTTCTACAAAGAGCTCAGAGCAAAAATAATGAATCAGTGGTAAATTTGTGAGTGACAGTTTTGTGCCACAGCCTTCAGTCTCCAAATTTAAAAAGTAGTGGAGTTACAGAGGAGTTTATTCATTTATTTTCCTTAGAAAAACTGGCACACACTCGCTTTGAAATCTGTAAGGATGTCAGGCAATCTGTGAATATTTTTGTTTTCTTTATCTGCACAGACAACTCAAAACTGTGTCCTACAACAGCGCAATATATTTGTAACTCAAACCTCACAAAACAGCTGAGGAATGGTGTTGTTACACAGAGTACACAGCAGGGCTATGTGAGAAGTTTTTTTACCAGCTGTTAAAGGGAACAAATGTCTTATGTCAATGCAACATCTACAACCACTCAACTGCACTTGACAACAAATATGAATTATCAGAAATAATAATGCATCGGTGCATGTTTCAGAATGTATACTGTATATTCGATTGCGACCGTTTATTCTATGAGATGTCATATATAGCTGGAGTTCATCACTGCAATTGGTAGTTTTTTTATGCTTCAAGAAACAATAAACTTTCTATTCGGTTATCATAAATTCACCATCCTTTTCCCTGTTTATGGTTAATGATCTTCATCACTCCACGGTGATTCTTAAACATGATTGAATTTGCATCTGGAGGCCTTTCAAGTGATGCATTTAGAGGAAGAAAGGCTTTTTCTTCTTAGAGACAATATCTCAATAGCAAATTAAAATTCAAGATAGGTTGTTTTCAGAATTCTGGCTTCAGCTTTATTTTTTACAAGACATTTAAAGCAATACAACATACCATTCTATATAAAAAGTGATATGCAAGTTCTCAAATTGTAGTCACATATAAAGTTATTTTTTAGCTTTAAAACAAATGCAAATTTTCCCTGTTTTTTGTTTGCACTTTATTTTAATGTCCTCTTTTGGTCATGGCATTGCAGATTTAACATGAATTTTTCCCTTCTCATTCCATCTTCTTCATTTTTTACTCACACTGTCTTTACTGTGCATTAAAAGGACAGTAATTCATCAGTCTGAGCAGAGAGGGGTCCTTGCTGCACACCAGACTGCAGGCTGCTTGTCTTCCAGCTGTCCAGAGCAGAAATCAATCACCCTATCCTGAGACACCGAAACCAACCAAGAGGGTCATTTGGAGATAGAGGAGTATAGAGATATATGCACACACACTTAGAAACAAAACAAGAAGGGCGGAGGAAGGCTGAGAAGCCCAGGTGAATGAAATAAAAATTTCCTTGGCAATCCTATTTTTTCAGGTATGTTTGAAACAAGATGTTAGTACTGTGTTATTTGGTGTTGAGAGTTACACAACCGATAGCATCATCCTGATCTGACTGAAAAACTATGCTGTAAAGTTGTAGATGTCTTCAAAGTGATAATTAAGCTGAGCAAAGGGAATGTAGCATTATGATGGTTTGTGCAACTTCATACAGCTTATTTTAAAATTCTAACAAATTTTGAATGACAAGAAAATTGAGAAGACATATTTTGCTGATATCCTCCAACTTCATTTGTGGGAAGTGAAATATGAAAATTAAATATCAAAAGAATTAAAGTTCCAAGAAGCGATGATGTGTGAAGGCCATGGCCTGTGTGGAGAACTATGGTCTCAACTCAGGTCTAAAATGGTCAATGGTTTGTATTTATAAAGCGCTTTCTAGAGTGTTGTACAGTCCCCAAAGAGATGTACAGTCATTCACCAATGCACACACACATTCACACACTGGTGGTGATAAACTACGTTGTAGTCACAGCTGCTCTGGGACACACTGACGGAGGCGGGGATGCCATGAACTGGTGCCTGCCAAGTCCCTCTGACCACCACCAGTAGGCAAGGTAGGTGAAGTGTCTTACCCAAGGACACAATGACAATGTAACCCAGCCAGAGCTGGGATCGGACCAGCGACCCTTCCGGTTGCCAAACCGGCCTCTCCACCAACTATATGCAGCCGTCTATACAAGCACATGTGAACAAGTCTTTACATGAGAAAACAATGAATACATAGGTGGGGCAACTCTTTGAAATGTTCTATAGGTTGATAAATTTTTTTCCACACCAGCATGATTCACATAATTTGTGTATGTGTGTACATATGCATGTTTGATGTTATAATAAAATTGTTCCTGTCAAAAAGTTTGCAGGCTGGATGAAATATGTGGAATTTACAACAACATTTAGTGTCATGGCCAACCAAGACTACACCCTTTACAAGACTACATCCTTTAGTCAAAGTCAGATTTTCATCCCAATTAACATCTATTTTTCTCGTTTCTGACTGTTAAAAATTGATCTGGTAAAACAGGATGATGTCCATAATGAGTAAAACAACTAACCTCCTGTTGAAAGTGGGTGGGGCTAAGGTGATAGAATATGATATTGTAGGAGTATAAAGGACTAGACTGAGATCAAGACTCATTTTGGCACAGATCAAATTATTTAGGTGAGCATTATCAGTTTTGGTGTGAGGTTTGTGGTTGTGCCACGCCCACCCCTAAGATGAAAACACAAACCTTTCATTTTAATCCCCCATGCTTTGTGAGTGTACTGAGCACATTTGATGTGGATTCTTCAAAATTCCTAGAAGTTTGTTAAAATAAACTGTGTGTAAAATGCAAAAAAAAGAGGCTTTTTTGATCCAAATATGGCTGACTACCTGTTATATTTAGGCTACACCTTCAAGAAACCATTTTTTGGATTGTGTACAAAATTTCATGCCTATAAGTTAAACTAGTCCTTGGGGATACTCCTTAAGGAGCACTGTGGAGCCTTTTTGCTTTGCCCTATTTTGTGTATGAAAATATGATCACCGCCAGACGAATATATTTTATGTCCAATTTGGTGGACAACAAAATGTGGCATTAACACCAACATGGAGGTTGATGGGATGGGATGTAGCTCAGTAGGTAGATTGGCCAGTCAGAAAATTGGAGGGTCGTTGGTTTGATCAAAGTTTGAAAGATATTTCTTAAGTGAATTATTTTGTGGATGAATCACTTTAGAAAATAGTCAACTGAATACAAATACCTCTATTTGCAGAAGTCATACCAAATACTTACCTCTGGTTTCAAAGTATTTGCATGAATTGGTTTCTCTTTTGAGAAGTTTAAAAAACTAACATTCTTTAAAGTTTTAAATTTTTCAACTTTTCTTTTAACCAAACTACACACAGACTTTATCTTCTTTTGATAACTGACATATGTTTATGCCCCTTTTCTCTGAGCCTATCAGGAAACAGCTTTCTGCCCCTCTGAGAAAAACTGCCTCTCACAAAAAACAAAACAAAACCTGTGGATTCAACTGTAAAGAAACAACTTACAAATCTCATGCCAACACATGGCTATAAAACCTGTGTGCTAACATTCCACAGACAAATAGCCTCTTGGAAGAGACGTAATGCCCTAAAACTACAGCACTGTACTCCCTCTCTCTCCAGCAATCCTTCTCTTCTTTCTTCTTTGTAGTACTGAATGCTGTAATCAAGCCTAATGGGACTCAGCTGCTGGACTGTCTAATTACCTGGAATGCAGACGGATGATCTTTGGGACAGGCCTATGCAAAGACACACATTTGAATTTGTGTTTTCATCACTTTAGCCTGACTTACATTCATTTTCAGTATAATTATTCTAACACACACACACAACCACAACACCTCTTTTTCTAGCTTTGAACCAAATTTAGACCCTAGAATTTACTTACATATCCTGTGACCTTGCCTCTTACACCTATAAAAAAGACTGACACACAAAGGACCTGTACATGCCACACCACGAGAGCTCAATATAATAAAGTTTTGATGGTAATGTGTGTCAGTAATGCATGTAGTAACCTATAGCAGATGTTGGACTGTGTAATTTCTTGCTGCAACAGAATCTTTTCACAAACATCCAACAGAGATGCCAGTTAAAACTGATAAAGAAAGCAAGCATTGGTGGTAATGCTCCTATTAAAACTGGACTAGAGGCACATAAGGACCTGCTTTTAGCTGGGAAAGTCACAGCAGACATATTTTAAATCACGACTCGTTCCATCGCATTACTAATGCGTGGCCACGAGTTATTTATTTTTCTGTCAATGTCACCAGACGGGCTCAATAGTTGTCCACATATTCCATGAGTTCTTAAATTTGTCATTGTTGTTTGACCAAACATCCACAAGGGGGCAGTGCTGAGTTCAGAGTTCACCTCTGGGTTCTGAGGTCAGTTTCAGACAGTAGAAAACATGGTGATGTTGGCAGTAGTGATCAAAATAATACTCATTCTCAGAAAGAGACATAAAAAGAGGCACAGCTGGATCATCAGCTTCTCTAAAAGTAGGTGGAGGTGTTTGGATGCATCGTAGGTGGGAGGGGGGAGTGTACCACCCCAGAAAGGTGTGCAGAATAATCATGGCCTGTGGTGTTCTGCAAGACATCTTGGTTCATTTGCAGTTTCCTCTGTGTGAAAAGAAACTGAACGGCAACTAGAAACAAGTTAACAAACTCATCAATGGATTAAGACCAGAGTAAACTAACTATAGGTGTAACATTTTCCTAAGGTTTTTGGTTGCACTCTTTACAAAATGTAACATACAGCAAAAGTACCAACATCTACCTTTTTGAGTGCAGATGAAGCAGAGGAAAATGCTGCCTGGAGGAAAAAGAAATTGAGAACACAGACTGCCAGTTTGACAGGATAATAATAGCGTCCACCATTCACAGATTATGATTTGTGGGTGTTAGAGAACAATGGGAAAATGCTGAGAATTGAGTGTTTATGAGGAGAGATTTTGAAACAATCTGATAAATGCGTATCGGTGTCATTCAAGGCCTTGTTAGTGTGATGTCACTGTGTCTGGGGTAGCCTCATTTGAAATGATTTATGGGCTCTGGGTGAACGGGGGGAGCTGTCTGTGACTCAGAATCAGGTAAACACCCTGTTAACACCTTTGAAAAGAAAGTTTGCGTCTCAGTGTGTGTGAGTGTGTGAACGTGCATCATCAGAACTGTTTCAGGCTTGTTCTTAGGCACTCATTACTGATGGTTACACAGACACTCTCATGTAAACATACATAAATCATTCTAAATTAGAGGTGTCACACTGTCTGAACATGAACGTTATGAAGGAGGACATGATAGACAAATAAAATTAGATGATAAGAAAATTAGATTTAAGAACCTAATGTTTTGTTAAGGTGTAGCAGCTGCCTGAAGCTGTAACATAATAGGTACGTTAAATCAAACATTTTGGAATTACATTTTAAAGATTGATACTTTAAAGAAGTTCAAAAGGGATGAGTGATAAACGTGGCAATGGCCTTCAGTAGCGGTTCTGATAAGAATAGAGGACCATCTCATCTCACAAGCTCCACTTTTAATATTTTAACTCAGTTTGCATTTAAAATTTTAAAAGGGACATTGTTCATCTTATTGTAAACAGTGGTGTCTGATGTTGTTCTAATTAAAAATGCATCTGTCCACAGCTCAATGCTATTTTATTTCACACAGTCACTTGCAAATGGAAGTTTTGTGTAAAGCAGTACATGCTTTAAGATGAAGAATAAAGCTGCACCTTTAAAAATGGATACATAAAAATACATTAGATTGCTGGTTATTGGTCATATAAAAATCCTCAAAAGATCTTAACTATTATCTACTTAAATTCCTAAAGGTACTATAGGCTTATTAGAATTTGGTCCTTGTTTCAGTGTTTGTCTTAGATTAACTTATAAAAATCATGTTTTGATTCCTTCAAATCTGGTACAAAAGTTAGACAAAACCTTTGTTTTTGTACAAGTTCTGCCTCAAATATGCTGATGAATGTTAAATTCACTTTTGGTGGTTTTGAGGAGAAAGAAAAGCACATAACGTATGGAGAAAACTAATTCTCGCAGTAAGGAGGTCGCAGGTTCAAATACCAGCTGCATCCTTTCTGTGTGGAGTTTGCATGTCCTTTCTGTGCATGATTGGGTTCTCTCCAGGTATTCAGGTTTACTCTCACAGGCCAAAATCATGTATGTTAGGGTAAATTGTAAGTCACTTTGGATAAAAGCATCTGCTGAATGGGTAAACATTTGTGGCTAATTTTGAAATGATGGAAATATGTACAAACAATACTCTTACGATAAATAGCATGATCTTTGTTGAGAAACTGAATTCATGCAGTTTAAATAGTTTTGTATTTAGTGTCATTCTGATGTGAAAATATGATGCGAGTTTTGCAAAAAATATGAACACAAAAATGACTAAAATACTCTTCTTCTGTCTGTCTAAATATAAATATTACCCAGGTTCATGTCACTTTTGGTCCAAGTTACAAGGAGCTACTTCAGGAGGAGTGAAGATCTTGTGGCTCTAGAGCTGCAGGTTGCAAACTGTTTTGGGGAGTGTTCATTTTTGAAAACCAGTCAAAATTCAGGACATTACATACATTTTTGGGAGAAAGAAGGTGATCCCTCATCCTTCACCCCCTGGTTTGACATCTTCTCAGCAACGAACAAGGTGTCTGCACACCGCTCACTCTGCAGACTGAATGGATTTGTTCAGGTGCAAATGACATGCTTGAGATGCCACCCTGCGCTGTGAGCCACCATGTCTATATATTTTTTTAAATGCTACTGGTGCACTTTTTGTCAAAATTAGGTATTAATTAGCACAAAAAGTTCTAAACTAATAGTGATTTAGCCAACTTGAGTTACTTTGGATAAGCACTCCAACTTTCACATAGTCTAATGGCACAAATTGACTGATTGATTGGTTGTAATTGAAACAAACTCCTGTCTCAATCATAATCATCCCCTGTAAATTCCTGTCAAGAGGAAGGTTGGTGATTGTTGTTTATGTTAATGATAATTAGCTCATTAGTCAAGATCCAGAGGCTGCAGAGTCCAGGTTCATGCTTTCCATGGAGACTCGAAAATACCTTGCCTTAAAACCAATTTACAAAGATTTAAAAATATGTATTACAGCTCCTAAATAACGTCACATGCTAGTTCTTTCACTTTCACTGAACTATCTCCTCACTGACTGCATCATAAACATTATATTAGACAAAGGCAATAAACCAGAAGGCATACTGGATTATCACTATTAGATTTTTAAAAATGTTTTTGCCTTTTCTTTGCTAATTGTATGTGGTTTGACACACATTCATGGGATGAAGTCATTAGCCTCAGTCAGAAAACAAACAAATAAAAAGAAAACTACAAAATCACAAGAGGTTCTTAAAATGCAATGCAGTAGGTTTGTGCTCTTTGCATTGCAGATACACTAGAATCACACCAAGTCAGTAAAAAGGAGGCAATTTTGAATTAAATTAATAGAACCCGCAAAAAGCATTTATTTGAAAAATGATGTTTGAAATGTTGTGTTGGGGAAGTTACTGTCATAATATTTTCCAGTTTAAATTTTATGCAGGATCTTGGTGATGATGACTGAAGTCACATCTGCTGCATATTTATGTCTAAAGCTAAATTTCCCTGGAGAGCTTTCCAGCTGATAGAAAGAAGTGAGTGTAAACGAGCAAATGAGGAGCTTTAAGGCTTGAAGGTTATTCTCTCCCTCAACAGACTGCAGTAAAAGTCAGAAAAAGGAGACTGTCATATCATCCAAGGTCTCATACCAGTTGCTGAAATACTTGTAAAAATCTGACTAAATTACAAGCTGGTTGACATGCTTTATAAGAGAGTTCATGTTCACCATCCTGCTGACCTTCCCTGGCAAGTTCTGGGGGAGACAAATAAGAGTTAACACTCCAGTGAAAGACATTTTTCATCAGCTCCACCTCACTACATCTGTCTCCCTGTTATTAACCATCAAGGTCAAATATCAGTGGGAGTAAGAAGAAATGGTTTTTGTGAATTTTATCCAAAATCTACTCAAATTAAAATAAAACAATACAACTTTCTGCATAAGGACTAAAACTTAGATTTGAGAGTTCAAAAATCTGCTGCTACTTTTAGTAAGAATCTACAAACACAGCATTTGAGTAAATGCTGCAAGGAGCAAGAGGAATTGCTGGCATCACGGCGCAGCCTCCTTAACAAATGTGTGCTTGTAAGGATAGACATCACAGCAACCTTAAAGTGGATTGTTTACACCAATCAGTTAAGGGAAAACACATTTCACAATAGAATTTGTCATCATTTCACAGAGAGAAAGACAGTTCTCAAGTGGAAAACACTCCGCAGAAGTGAACATTCCAGTGAGATAAAACAATGCAAAGATTGGAGAACTTTTGAAACAAAACAAACGCATTTTTAAATGACTCTTTAAGCTTCTGCATTGTATTAAATGAAGTTCATAAACAAAACTGTGGAATTTTCTTTGCATGAGAATGACATCTCTTTAAAACATGAATTCATTCACCCACAGCTTCAACTTATTACTGCTAAATGTGGTTCTTACTGATATATGATGGATTTTTTTCTGCATTTGGATTAGTGTGAGATAAATAAGCACTTACTCTGTAAAAATGTAACAGAATTTAAGGATGTTATAATCATTTTTGACACTTGTTGAAAACCTGAAAACTTATAATGTTATGATAGGTGAAACCAAATATTATGGTGTAGGCTCTTTTTACCATGACTTGCATATTTGGATGTGTATTTACAGTGTGATAGAAATGACTAAGCAGCCAATCACAGCGTGTATCTAATACAAGCTCAAATAAATGTGAATGCACATATCCCTGTTGTGTGTTTTGTTTCTATTGGCAGTATTTTGTCCTGATCAATGCCTTTGTCTGACAGAGTTGAAGCTTAAAAGCTGTGGCCTGTTGCCATGGTTATCTCTGTTTGAAACCAGAGGGATAAGCCTCTGGGGAACGGCCTGGGATAGCGAGACAGACAGAGATAAAGACTGAGAGAATGGAGCAAAACAGGAAGGAAAAGTGAGAGAATTCAGAAATATATTATTTAAAGAAAATTAAGATCAAACTTAAATGAGAGAGTATAAATGGATATGAATAAAATAAAATAAATGAACACCACCAGAGTTTCTATTAGCAGTAGAGCTGAAGTGTGGGTTGATATGAATGCTGCCAAAGTTTTTGAACCATTTCAAATTTTACACCTTTAGTTTTAGACTATGAAGAACAATGACTATAAGGAACATGTGTGTGTGTGTGTGTGTGAATATATATATACGGTATATATATATATATATATATATATATATATATATATATATATATATATATATATATATATATATATATATATATATATATATATATATATATATATATATATATATATATATATATATATATAAACATTTTAAAAACTGATAGATGTTGACAAGCTGTGCTATTCTAGTATTAGTGCACTATTTTGTGCACAATATTGTGACTCAGCAGCACACAAACTCTATCCTACATCATGAAAAAACAATAAGAACATAAAAATAAAATGCAAGTTTTAAGACTGATTAGAAAGTAACTCTGTGACATATTATCTTTCTTTCACCTTGGTTTGGTTTGCTTTAGCTTTAAAAATCTGACATAATTTATGAAACTAAAAACTGAAGATTTTCTCACCTAGACTATATACTTTTAGTTTTTATTGTTGCACTTTATTTTGAAAAGCTATGACAGCCCCAGCTATTAATCTGTTAGAACTGATGGTTCATCAAATAATCTCTTTCCTAAGCTGAAATGTGTGACTTTGAACCATAAAACAACCTGCTGTTCTTTATTGTACTTTAAGAAAAATATTTTTTTGTTTATTGTTTCTTTCTTTGAAGATAAAGTTCTTTGTAGCATGTGAGCTCTGTGAAGGTGTCAGATGAGAGAGGTCAGATTATTCAACCATCTTTAGATGTCTGAACAAGGGCACAGTGGGGCCATCTGACAGCTTGTAGGACCAAGGTTATTTACTTTTAGAAAGAAACTTCATGAGTCAGCAAATACCAAAGGGCAGTCACACATGCACACACAAGCTCATGCACAGGTTCACATTAATTCACTTGTCTACACTCAGAAGAGCCAGCAAAAATTTTAAACAGTCTTATCAGTGGAAGGGCACAGGGAAAACAGCAGCTGTCTACACAACACTCAGCTGCTTATTTTACTTATAATAATGAAGGTTTCCCTTCTTTTAAACCATTAGGTTCCACTTCAAAAAGAAGAGGTTTTGTGGGTTGTTTTTTTTTTTCCACTTATGACGTGAAAGCCGATTCACAGGAACAACCATCCAGTAACTGCTTTTAATTTGTTTAGGCTGCCAGTAATGTCCATAAATTCAGACCTCAAAACACATGTCAATGTGTTGATACTGACCTTTAGGAAATAGAAATCCCAAACATACACAGAACACCATAGGTTTTAGGATTATATTCATATAAAAAGTAGGACATTTGTGTTTGGTTGAATATTTCTTCATTGTAACAATGCTTCTTGGTAATAAATTGTATGTCACTGAGAAAATCTGAATTGTCACCTTTACCCTCACCTCGCCTCGCCTCCTCCTGCTTATCTGGATCCAGGTTGCAGGGGCAGCATTCCAAGTAGGGAATCCCATACCGTCTTTTCCCTGGCATCCTCCACCAGGTCCTCTGGCAGGACCCCAAAGGTGTTCCCGGGCCAGATTGAAGATGTACTTTCTCCATTGTGTCCTGGATCAACTTGGGGGTCTCCTGCTTGCAGGACATGCCCGAAACACCTTCCCAGGGAGGCATCCTGACAAGATGCCTGAACAACCTCAGCTGGCTCCTCTTGATATGGTGGAGCAGCAGTTTTATTCTGAGTCCCTCCTGAATATCCGAGCTACTCACTCTATATCTAGGGCTGAGCCCAGCCACCCTGCAGAGGAAACTCATTTCAGCCGCTTGTAGCCATGAACTTGTTCTTTTGGTCATTAACCAAAGCTCATGACCATAGGTGAGGATTGGGACTTAGATCAACTAGTAAATCAAAAGTCTTTCTTTCTGGTTCAGCTCCATCCTTCCCTTACTTGTGAACAAGACCATGAGATACTTAAATGCCTCCACTTGAGGTTGGACTTCTCCCCCAACCCAGAGTTGGCAAACCTGCCAGCTTTACAATGAGGTATATCTTAAAAGAATCGTTGATGTGTGGAATTAACAATACAGCTAAACGTGAGGGTGGTGCTGCTCAAACCTGTGCTGAAATCTCCTACAATATCCTCTTGTTGGTATTACTCTTAAGTGCCAAATGCTGTCAGGTGTGTGTCAGTCACAGGTGTATGACCAGCACCAGATTAGCAGCTGTATGTGTTAGAGTGCCCAACACCACCAGACTGGTTGGCCTTCAACAACTCCTGGTTGAGGAATAGGATGCCATTCCATGACACTGTGACCAGCATGAGGTGGAGGAGTCAAGCTATTGTGACTGTGTATGGATCTTCTACATGCTACTGAGGACCCTGATAGAAAAGTGCAATCTTTAATCAACCAATTAACTCAAAACAGGATTGGATGCCAAAGAGGAGGATCCACAGAAGTGCAATCCTTACAAGTTATTTCTTGTAAAGGTTTAGCTAATGGACTTTTAAATTTGATAAGATGTATTATGAAAAAGCATTCTTATTATCATGATTATTGCTGTATTTCCTGACCTTTCACACAAGTAAAATTTTGTTGAATAAAATTATAAACCCTGGTCATGTTTGAAATTGCATGCAATAAATAATAACCAAAACAGGGTAACAAGGCCCAGAGCTGAGGTAAAAACTCAGTGCATTCCTTCCATGCTGATGCAATTACCCCCCACCCCCCTGTACCACTTTCATTTGAGTAAATGCTGCAAGGAGCAACAGGAATTGCTGGCATCACGGCACAGCCTCCTTAACAAATGAGCAACGACCCAATTCAACCTGAGTCATCTCCGCAAAGTGACTTTTCAAGAGCAACAGGTGAAATGGAGATATGTGATTGAAAGAAAGAAAATAATAATAAAATACATGCCAGACAGGAGGCAGGGCATGCAGGGAGACTGAAAGCTTCACAAGAGAGAGGTCTTCATTGGTTTGCAGTAAGCATGGGCAGACTCAGACATACTAAAAGGTTAGAGCGTTTGATTTGTGATATTCTACTCCAAACGCTCTCTTTCTCTTTCTGGAGGAGCTGTTTTGCTTCTGCTGTCCACAAAGTTTGATTGATGACTGAATTATGTTGTCGGAATGTGAATCAAGCTGATGCTGCTGTCTGCTCAATGATAAACAGCAAATAGGCCGAGCCACCAATAACAACGAGAGATGTGAGCACTGAACAGCCAATCAGAAAATAGATGTATTAGTGTCCCCATAAAACGGGCGCGTTTAATCCAGCCTCTCCCTGACATTAAAGCACTTCACTCACATGCATGGAAGCTTTTAGAAGCAGGGCCATCTTGTTCTTTCACAAATGTTGCAGTAATTCTTTCTTCTTTTTTTGTATTTATTTTAATTGATCATTTTTAGTTCCCCTCTCTAATGTTCAGTCCATCTCTCCCTCTTTACACTACAGTTTGAACGTCCCTCTATCAATCTCTCTGTGCACCCTCCTTCCTTCCCACTGAAAGGCTAATTCCACAGAGAGACCAAATGTGAGGATTTTTGGTGTGTTTTCCAGTCATCTCCAACCTTATAGAGTGGTACTGAATTAAACTAAGCACCACCCCCACCTTCTAGCTGCTTACTAAATTCCTCTTGTGTTCATAGTGGTTTCTCTCTTTTCTCTTTATGTTATCTTCTCTCAGGGATAATGTCAGGGGAATAGAGATTCTGAAATGTATAATTCCTACACAAATCATTCAAGGAGAATATAAAATAAACTGATCCCCCCTCTAAGGGCGTTGATAAAAGTCTTTTATAAATATTGTCTGAAATAATCCTTAAAATAAGAATCTCAAGTATCAATCATGTTTGATTCTGGAGTAGCTGGCCACACTCGTCTCCGGATCTCTATTGTTGACCTACTTTCTATGTTTTACAGCAGCTGTATTATAATACAGCACCAACTCTTTACTCTGCAAGGCTCTGGGCTGGATACTATCCAATACTATCCTTTCATCAGGAGCAGGATGCCAGCTCAAGAAGACCAACCACCAGTGAAAACACTGTCAATGCTATGTTTCAAATCAGAATTAAAGGTTCATTTTTCTCTGCTTACTTTAATACAAAAATCAATTGTATCACCACGCACTATGATCCTTAAAGAAACTTAAATGCATTGATTTGAATTATGGGACATGTAGTAATATGAATGTTGTCATGGTCTGTTGTGGAGAAAAAAAGAGCTGTGTCAAAAGATGAAGGATGAGTTACCAGTCAGGTCATGTCTTGACCCTCACCTAAAGCCATAACACCTGGTTATTTAGTAAAAGAGAGATGACCCTGACCCTAACCCCAAAACAGTCCAACAGTGGGTGGATGCAGAGCGAGGTAGGGGGGCACACACGCACCAGCCAGCTGATTATGTGGGACATCAAATAGATATCCAGGAAGTAGTGAATGTTTCAGCTGCTCTCTTGGATGCAGGATATATCTGTCAGGCTGGCAGAGTAAATCCCTGCCATTACGTTTACTAATAATAAGGAGGAGGCGGAGGAGAAGGAAGAGACAAGCCCCAGCTAAAAGGGTGTGGATTTATAATATCCTCAGGGCTAGGTAAGAGTTGTGACCCATCCAGGAGCAGCACCATCACAATGACCAGCTCAGGCTTTGAAGGGACCAGTGACACCGCTTGTTATTTTGTTTTAGTTAGCTCAAGAGAACAGATCACTCTAGCAGCTTTTATACTCAGTTGGTACTAGGGGGCCCAAAGTGGGACAATAAAATCTCCCCACACCATTCCATACCAGCAGCCTGAACCATGGATACAACGTAGGATGATCCATGACTTTATGTTGTTGACATGACATTCTGACCATCTGAATGTTGCAGCTGAAATCAAGGCTCATCAGACCAGGAGACGCTATTCCAGTCTCTTCTGGTCCAGTTCTGGTGATCCTGTGTGAATTCCAGCCTCAGTGTCCTGTTCTTAGGCAACAGGAGAGACATCTGGTGAGGTTTCCTGCTGCTGTAGTCCATCTGCTTCAAGGTTCAACATGTTGTGGGTCAGAGATGGTGTTCTGCAGACCTTGGTGCTAATGCGGTCTTTCTCTCATCTAGATCCATTCTGCCCTCTGTCCTCTGACACCAACGAGATATTTTCATCCACACAACTGCTGCTCACTGGATATTTTCTCTTTTTCAGACCATTCTCTCTAAACCCAAACAATGTAGGTGAAAATCACAGTAGATTTGAGTTTAGTTGAATAATTTTCAGTTTATGAAATACTCAGATCAGCCCATCTAGCACCAACAACCACGTCACGTTCAAAGTCACCTCCTTCCGTCCTCATTCTGGTGCTCAGTTTGAACTTCAGTAAATCATCTTCACCATGTCTAGATGCCTATAAACATTGAGTTGCTGCCATGTGATTGGCTGATTGGTTCTTTGTGTTGACAAGCCATTGACCAGGTGGATCTAATGGTCAGTGTATTTACTGTCTTCATGTCACTCTACTCAGTACATTTCTGTTTTCACTCAACTTTGCAGAGCATTTGATTAACGCATTTTCTGAATAACACAAACACACATCTGCATTTAGAGTTGATGAGGGTTAGGAAGCAGGCAGCAAAAAATAAAGAGGTGAAAACAAGTGAAGAGAAAGGCAGGATGAGCCAAGGACAAAACAAAGGAGAGATGAAGGAAGGGAGAGACAGAGGGAGGGAGGGAGGTGTGAAGTGTCAACACTAGTGGTACCATCTCTTTAATTAACATAGTGGCTGTGGTCCTGTTATTAAAAACAGACACACTTAAACGCACACAAAAAGACAATGTGGAGTTTATACTTTTGTGTTTTAAAGAAAAAAAAGACCTAAATGATTTAGAATTTTACATTTTTACACTACTGGATGTTTGTTTTTACAAAACATCTCATTTATTTCACACATACTAAAACACTTTCCCTGCTTAGTGAATCCTTGACATGAACAAGGACAAGTTCTGACAGACTCGGAATGGAAAAGTGGTGTAAAAAATCTACAAAAAAAACATTAAAATGATGTATTCTATTCACTCATCACGTAAGAAAAAAAGCACATCCTTAAAAAGGGATTGCATAAAAATGTCAAAGAGAGATGCTATGTTCTTAGTAATAAAAATGATTTATAAAAAAAATCATTAAACCAAAAGACATCCACAGAAGGAGACAGGGAGACAGCAACACTAACTGAGAGTGAGCCAACAAGAGAGAGGTGGAGTACAGCTGTAGCAGTAATCATCTTTCAGGTCAACAGTAATTACCAAGAAGATTTGAGGAGTTAGTACACAACACACACACTTACACACACTTGGAGCACTGATTTCTTCTTCTCTCTCCTTGTCTTGTTCTATTTTTCTCTTGTCTCATGTACTTCACAACCAAAATACAAACCTGCCACAAAGTAGTTGTCAGCACAAGCTGCTGGGTCTAAAGGATAAAGGTTTCTCACACTCGACAAAGCTGCACACACACACACACACACACACACACACACACACACACACACACACACACAGGACTAATCTTGTTTTGACTGAGCTCTAATTAATTCATGGGTACTGTCAGGAAGTTCCTCTAATCATGGTTAACTTTGAGGTTGGCGGATGAATTTTTGACCTGCTTACACGGTGAGATAAACAGCCGTTGATTCAGCCTCTCAGGCAGCACTTATCTCCTACAAGCCTCACATGATCTCTGATACAGCAGGACGGCTTTTGTGTTTGGTTTTGCTGCTGCTGCTGCAGAATTCCTCCTGTCAGGTGTCCTACATTCCTGCTCAGTCTACCCTCACATGGTGTTTCTGAATATCTCTCTTTGCAAACTAAATGTTGCGTTTTTCATGTCATATACACTTTTTGAGTGATAGATATTTTTCTTTCAAATTTTAACATGAATGCAAATGATGAATTTAAGATGATGTGTGGTTATACTCCTGTTCTCTAAGTCTTTGAAATTATTTTTATTTGTCATCATCTGATTTAATAATTTCCTTATTTTTCTGTCTCACTTTTGGGTAATTAAAGGCATACTCAGTAGCCAGGTAAACAATGTAGCTTTTAATGTTTTTTTAAAGCCTCTTAACAATGTTCCAACATAGTATAGCCATAAATATAAAAAAAAACAAAAAAACAAAAGAAATCAATAAAGTGGTTGTTCTCTAAAAACTTCAGCCAATCCTATCGTTCGGTCCGAACGATAGGATTGGACAATCCAGCTGTCTGTCTGCCGCATTTCCTCACTGCTTGGATTGGCATTAATCAGCCGGGACACATTTTGGGGCAGAACATCCCAGAAGTGAAACTAGAAGTAGGACAGAGAGCCAGCGGGTGATTCCATTTTAAGATAAAAATACCAGAGTCCCCCCCCAAAAAACATATTTTCAGCTAGCAGAAAACTAAAAACATTTGGAGGTGAAAAGAGGAAAAACTGGGGGAACATTTCTGCAGCTGGAGTTACTGTATACTCTGCTTTGTCACCTTTGCAAACCGTGGTTCCTCATCCGCGGGAGGCTGGCGTATGGATTTTACCCGACGGGAGGGGTGAGTTCACCGCGACGTGTTTCTGTAAAATAGCTAGCGAGACCTCGTTTGTTTACCTGGTTACTGAGTATGGCTTTAAGTTACATAAATTAACATAAACTCCAAATCCTACACACAAAACCAGGTGTGAAAATATGGGTAAATACGCTGTTAACGTCTGAAGTAAGTTTTTGCGTTGGGATAAACATAAATTCACAAACACTTAGAGAAAAATTGGTAGAAGATTACCAGGTTACATCTGTTTTTCTATGTAACTTTTTCTACAGTTAAATTTTTTTTTAGGTCTAAATGCAAAATTCAGATGGATTGTTGACAAAACCCAGAAAAAATTGAAATAAATAAACAACTATCAAGAAAACATAGAAACACAAACACACCAGTCCTGTGCAATTCTTATCTCTTGTTTTACAGATTATGTTGATTAATCTGAGTTTTTTCATTTGGAAATCATGTCCCAAATATAGATTATGAACTCAGTTTCACTATGTTTCTGTTCTTCATCAATGAAACATACAGTATTTATTATTTCTTTTTCCATCCAAATAGCATTTTAAGAAAAAACCATAGCATATATAAATATGTTTTAGCTAGATCTTCATATTGTTTTTTTATCATTTGTGGAGTCAATCTACTAAAAGTATCGACTTCAAAATCTTTACTTCCCTTTTTCTCTACTTCATTTCTGTCATTTTACATTTTGACTGCTTTCTGTAATAAAGATAAATAATTAAATGAAAAACTCTTACTCATAATTAAACTTTCCTCCTTGTTGAGTTACTTTTCATTTGACATTTTGCTTCAGGCCTAATTAGATGTTAAACAGCATCACAATATAAAATTTGCATGAAAAAAATGTAAGCATTTCAGAGGAATTTTACCTTTAGGACTTTTTTATTAAACATTATTGGAATAAAGTATCTAGTAATTTTTACAGAAGTAATTCTGGACTTTTGTCTAAATACATAACCTGGATTATAAATAATGGGCAAAGATACTAAATCTTGGAGGACTGTGGGAGGTGGATGTAAAAAACACATTTTAAACCTTTGACAGCTGATTGCAGCTGTTTATGCAATTTTTGTCTCTACAGATTTTTTTTTTTTTTTTCAAAAATGAAGATGTGAGGTACCTATGGACAAAGTCAGGGATTCTACATTTAATTTTCATCTGAGATTAATCTAAAAAGTCTTCAAATTGACAAAACAATGTGATCTGTAAATGTTTGGGGCTTTAAATTATTTTGTTTGTCACATAGCAACACAGTTTGCAATGAGACTGTAACTTGAATGAGATCATAAAAGGCTAAATCTATAAATCTGTTTAAACAAAAATGTACTTGTTTGCACATGATCACCATCTTTATGCATGGAGTTTGCCAGGAAATGAGTATGGGAAAAATATTTTTAAGAACCTTAGATTAGATTTCAACAGTACAACCTGAAGCACACCTTTTCTGTCTCAGTCAATCTTAGTAAACACAGAATAAGGAAGCAGCTTCCACCCTGGTTTAACCAAGATTCAGTGAAACCCTAATTAAGCTTTTCACTCCACAGAATGTTGACTCCTCAAGCAGAGCTGGTATTTTTGGAGAGTGTTTTAATCTTTGCACACTGATTTCCCAAAGTTAGGTGAGATATCAGCAGCTCTCTGTATAATTACCACATGACACAGTGAGAATTATGTGTAATTTCATTCAGAATTGACTTCCTGCCCCTCGTTCCATCTCTCTCAAAAATCCAATCTCCGAGGATCCAAAGGTTTTTCCTTCTATAAAACCAGCCGAACACATCAACACAACAGCTTCTAACGCTGCCACTACCAACTGTGTTAAGAACAAAATAAGGGGCCTGATAAAAAGATGTTTAATAGCAGAGCAAGGCAAAGGTGGTCTAAAGGCTTGGTGCTGTTTCAATCAATGGGATGAATCGGGTTTCTGTAGACTGGTCCATTTTAACGGTTCTCCTCTTTCATTAATGAAAGGGAGTTTGAAGCAATAAAGATGTGCAAAACAGAGCAAACTATTTCATCCTTCTCTCACAATCATAAGGAAGGACAGTCATTGTGCAAAAAGAGTTGGCATTTTTCACAAATTATTGCACACACACACCTGCATAGGACAAATGCAGCATTAGACAAAACACACATTAACACTTGTAACAATATGCTGCCATCAGAGGAAAATAATGTGATCAGTTTTTTGGGAGGTCATCAATAGATCTAGATATTGATTAGCTCCATCAATAATCGACAATCCTACGGTTTATACTCAATATTATCATCAAGGCAATAAAAGCTGATAGCAATGTAAAAGACTGAAGTATAAAAATGAATCCCCATGAAGTAAAACATAGATAGATATTGGGTCATACTTAAAACTAAATGACCTCTTTCAGAAACTAACATTGGTATATAAAAGATGTACAAAAAACAGCAGTATGCAAGTTAAAGTTGGTAATATGGCAAATATATCAACTTTTTCTTTTACCATGAAATCATCATTTAACCACATGAGTTTTGAACTATAGTTTTGGTAATTAAAGGAATACAATGCAGTTTTGGCTTGTTTTTAGCACCCCCTAGTGTTCGTTTTAAGTCACTGTTGTAAAAACATTAGCATTGTCTATCCAAACGCGGTATCTTGGACACACTACAAAACTAACGTGAACAAACTCAGAGCGTGTGTCCGTACCCATCCATCCATCCATTTTCTTTACCCACATGTTAGTCAGGGTCATGTGACCTCCAGTGGTCAATGGGTGAGAGACACCTTATATAGATTCTTTATTTATAAGGGTTTTAACTAAATAAAGTATTTCTGAGCAAAGTCTCTTATTCATAACTTTATCATGAACGCACGTCATCAATCTCAATCAAATCCACATTATTCAGCCTAACAATAATCAATGTAATATTAACATTTTCTTCACAGAGAAGCTATTGATCATTAGATCATATTGTTGTTGTCACTACCTTTAAAGTTAGCATCCATAAACATCAACATGTTTCTGATTTACCGAAGCCACCAACAAGCAGCTCAGACCAAACAGTGCAAAGTGAGATGAGGCTTACTTTTGCCATCTGTGCCTGGACTCCACTGGCTTTGAGCGAGGCCACGGCCTTCTGGGCTGCTGCAGGGCTGTCAAAGTCCACAAAGCCATAGCCTGTACACACAGAGACAGACAGCAGAGGAAACATAGGAGAAGAAAATGATGAGGGGAAAAAAAGAAGCATCAGGAGAAATTAAAAACGAGACAAAAATATTAGCATCGGATAATGTTCTGAATCTTGTTTTGCAAAAACACTCGTATCTGTTTTTGTTTTCATCCCAATATAAATCTTTTTAATGTGTCAAAATAAAGTCAGGTCACGTATTTCATGAAGACTCCTGGTTTGCCCATTAAATGTGTTTTAGCACAGAACATTACCAGAGCTGGTGTCATAACAGCAACTCTTTTATCTTGTTTATGATACAAGTTTCAGTGGCTGATTTTTCTTTTTAATGAAACCACATCTGTTTTGTATTAACCACCGTGTATTTTACTGCCCTTTACTGTAATTTTTTTAATTTGACAAATTCTCAGTCTTTATTCAAAATGACTCAAGAATTTTGTGAACCTCTGCCAAAATTCTGCTGCTTTGCATGAGAGGTTATTTTGTGAATATACTACTAAATCTCAGTGCATAAAGCCTTTTAGCAGTACTCAATGCTGAATGTTTCTGCTTCAGCAGCATCAAGGGATCTGGAGAAATAAAGGCTCAAACTGAATAGGCTCTATTAGATTTTGGTAATTTTTTTATGCTGAAGTTTGTGTGTCTGTGTGTTTAATTGCATCTGTTGGGCTGGACCCCACAGGATGAACCGAAGGAAAAAAACAACCAACATAAAAACAATGCCCTGCTTTACATGGTCGCATAGGAGTTGAGTATAGGGGATGAAACATCAAAAGTTAAAAAGATACTGATAACATCTGATACTGAACACAAGTGTGTGTTATAACTGTGTGAGACTGTGTTTATTTAGCAACATAAAAAGAAATACTGACACACATGAGATCATAAAGAAACTCTGAGAAATGGCAACAGCTTTTAGAGGGTTGAGAGTAAACACAATTTCATGATCTGCATCTCAAAAGTCGTGCTTGTTATAATCTTCAGTGTTAACATGCTTAGAATGACACACACACACACACACACACACACACACACACACACACACACACACACACACACATGCTTCTCTCTAGCATCTGTTCTTGTCTCTTTTTTTCTCAAAATTTGGAGCTGCACTCTGTTTTGCTGATAAGCAGCTGATTTTTCCTCATTTTTTATTGTTTAGAGGCAGCAAAATCTGCTCTGCAGATCTGAGTAAAGCATGTACTCGTGCTTGTTGAAACAACACAATGGACCTGGTTTGTAAAAATAGATGACACATAGGGCAGTGTTCCAACCTGATCTAGACTTTTCTGATCATACCTCCATCATCATTTTATCCAACAGTCAGGAGGTAACCTGTATGATCAAAGTATACAAAGTTATTTTGCTGGTGAAGATTCCCAGTCATCCAGGTCACTGTAATCCTAGTGTGTTCAAATGAAGGCAACTGGACTTCTTTGGTTCTGTGAGCACTTTTCGCTTCTCATTTGAGGACATTTGTCAATTCACTGAAAGTTAATTTGCTACCAATGACTCATGTACCATGTGGAAACCATCACAGAATATTAAAGGAAGGATCCTGATTACTCTCATGGTCCATTATTGTTCTTGATGGATGTTGTGGATCTGGTTTGAATGCTATGTTGCTTGGAGGATTGTTGCCGCAACCTTTTGATTTTGGGGCCACTTGTCATGATGGGTAACCATAGCAACAAAGGACTTGCAGCTAGTTAAAATCTCAAAAACTTAACTGTGACCCAAAATCCTAGATGATTTAAAGAAGAAGAAGAAGAAGAAGTGTATTTGATGTTGAGCGTTTGAAGAGAACGTGGAACGTGAGATCTCTTGTGAATAAGATGGATCAGCTTGAAGCACTTATGAGGACCCAGTCAGAATATCAGGAAAGCAGCATCATGTGTCTCACTGAGACATGTCTCTAAAGTTTCTTTCAGATGATACAAGCAGACAGACATTTAAAGAGGACTATAGAAAAAGAACCAGAAGTGGATTAGCAGTGTTTGTAAGCTGACACAGGGTGCTGTGAATCATCATCTCCACTGCCCAGATACTGAACTTCTATCTTAATTCAACAACAGAGTGTCTTTAGTCAGAGGTTTCTTCAGATTCGCATCAACACAGAAGATACAGAAGATCCTTCCTGCCCACAGCTAGAACAGCCTAACATGACTTTGTTTTGATCACTTGGATGATGCTTTAAAAACTTCTATGCCCAATCCAAGGCTTAGGTTAGCATCTAGGAGTGGATCAAATAAATACATTTAGCACTCAACAACATTTTGAATTTTGAATGCTGTTTATCATTGAAATGAGCAATATTTCAAGTGAGTCATTAATTAAAAATGTAAAACATTTTGCTATTTACCTTTAAAATTTTGCAGAACACTAGATCAGACATTTAGATAAAATCTGCATTTTGACTTGGATATTTTCTATACAGTTTTCTAGACATTAGGACATGACATCATTATGACATCATTACGTTATTTTTACTCTCACCTCCTATTAAAATGGAAATTGACTTCATGAGTAGTTTAAAATATTATTTTGTAATTTGGGTGTTTGTGTTCAACCATCAACACATACATTCATACAGCACCTTTTAAATGATGTATCTGCTCTATATGTGCAGTTCTTGCAGGGATGTGCACATTGAGGTCAGTGCTCGGGTCAGAACTGCTAAAAAATGTAGCAGGACTGGACATTTTACCACTTTAAATTACTTTACCACTGAGACCCCTCATTGAATGCACTTAAATCACATGAGCAAACCATTATTATACTTCTAGTCACAGAAAAACCTCCATCATTTCATTAAATAACAGATAATCAAACCGTTTTGTGTTTTGAAAAATCTTAAAGTTTCTCTTTTAAACTTTAAAGGCTGCTGAGTAGTAAGAACTGCTAACTGGTTTAAGAATCTGGTGTTTAAATCCATGCATATTGTAAGTCATGTAAACAGCAAGTCAATAAATAAACAATTTCTCCTCATAAATAAGTTGTAACCTGGATTTAATCTACCGCCTCATTGAGAGGATGTGATGAAGGAGTTTTACAGATGAACAACCAAAGCCTTCAATCAAATATGGAGATTTTTGATTTTGTAATGCACTGTGAAATGTAAAAGTAGCAGAAGCAGTCACAATATTAAAGTGTTGCTGATTTTACATCTGCACACACATGAAAGTCAATTGATAAATGTTAATGAACTTGCAGGGACTACACCACAACAAAATGAGGTCACATATTTTTTTTTTTCTGATTTAAGGAAGTAAGGATAAAAGATTTGATTCATGTGAGAGCCGAGTGCCATCTGGGGAGTCTCATGATCGGAGGCTAGAAAGAAAGAGTATCAGCATACGGGGATGAACACACATCCTGTCCAGCATGAACCCCCCGCCCCCCAGATGTACAAGTAGACACTGGTACGAACGAAGCAAGGTATAGAAACATCAAGGTATGAGAGGAAAATATGGAGTGGACTTCATAGAGATGGATCCAGCTGAGTTGGACAGTGTGTTACTGGCTATAGAGTGGGTCAATCCCACATGACCTCCTGGATCCTCTGCAGTGAAGATAAGCAATGAGTGAATGAAAGTGATAAAAAGGGGATAGAGTAAAAGAAGAATGAAAGAAGGGGTAAGGGATGAAGGATTTGGGTGAGGAATGAGGGGGATGAAATGGGATTAGGATGTAAGGATGAACAGGATGGATAGATGAAGAATATAGGAAGTGAGAGCGGGGTCAAGAGTCAACCTGAGCCAAAAGTCTGAGCTGAGTGTAAATAGGCTTGACAGGTGACTGGATTTGTGGCTCTGCTGCTAAACCTTAATTAACACATTAACCTCATATAGTTTTAGTTTGTTTAAGCAAAGTTGTAAATATTTAGCCTTGAGGTTCAGCTCTGATTTCTAAATGTAATTTTACACGTTTTATTTGAAGTACATAACCTTTCATTAGCTCTTTTCAGAACGCTACAGTTTGGAGATTTTCCAGTTTCCCAAACTTAACAAACACCCTGTGCTTTTCAAACTGAACGAGCCAGGTTTTGAGTTAGAGTGTTCAGTAATGAACATGTTTAATAAGGCTGACTACAGTGAGTGAGGCATTGATTACCACTAGCAGTAACTTGAGGTGCATTTAGGAGATTCACAGGTGTAATCATCCTATTACATGAGTTTACAGCCATCAAACCTAAAGCCAGAGATTTAATCTGCAGTGTAACCGAGAGCCACTTCTGGGAGCGGCTCTGTTTACTGTGATATACCAATATCAAATGGCTTCTCTATATTACAGTACCAGAAAATTGAATCCATGTCTCGGGAGCCTTGTACATGCTCTCAAAATAAAATATTGAGTCACTGTGGATGTTGGCATGTAATCTAGTTTTGCCCAGCACATTTAAGTTATTCTAAAGGCGTTTGAGGCTGGATGTGTATTTCATACTTCCAGCACAGTTGAGTTCTGGGTCAGCCACAAAATATCACGCATATATCCAGACGGTATTCTTACTTCTACAGGCGTAAATGATTTTCTCCTCTGAGTGCTCATCTCGCTGACGTGTTTGGTGGGACGCGAGAGCAGCCTTGAAGCGAACGAGCCGTTTGGTTTGAGTCCTGTCATCACTCCACAACGGACCTGTGTTTTCTGATAAAGCATGTGTCCTTCTCTTAGCAGAGGTCAGGGGTCAGGCATTGGAAACAGAAACGACCCCAGGAGCTGGTGGAGATTCATTGCCGTGTTCAAGGACACTTAATCAGAGCGGACGCTTGTTGAGTCAGCGAGGAGACGTCGGTCTTCCACGATGATGAACAGTTCTTCAGACCACTACAGCACACTACTTCTACTCAACGTGTCATTTTTACATTTTCATACAATCTGAACAGCAATCAAGCCTCTTTAGTTCAGTGAAAAGTTTAATTTAAATGTTAATCACAGCTTCTCCTCACAAAAGAGGGGATGACAATAATATATCCAAATTTATTTGTAATCCATCCTTTTTTTACTGTATGTTCCTTTTTTAATTCTTTTTTCAGCAATTCCTGATATACTCTGTGACTGGTGCCTTAATCGTGTTTTTTATTTCAAAATCAGTAAAATGTTTGCAACTTTTATATGAATGCTAAGATTAGGTTTCTCATTATGTATTATGTGCATCACTTCCAACCAATCCTCAGCCTTACTGGGTTTTAATAAAAATAAATAAATAAATATAGACATTAACGTTTTTAAAACACTGTATCAGCAGGTAAGGATAAGATTGAAAATGTGGGTCGGAAGTGTTGTGGGATCAAATGATGAGTGCAAAGCAAAAAGAGATCAAACTTGAAGTGACAACTTTGTAACCATGGTAACCGAGCTTATGCTGGATGATGCAGAGGAACTGAGAGGAGGGATCATCCAGACCAGTTTAACCGTTTTGTGTTGCGGTGAGACATGGGCCTGCCTCGGGAGTAGGGTGATGTCTTTACCTGCAGACCCCAGTCAATCAGTTTGTCCTGTATCTGATGTTGATTAAAATTCTTTAACTTTGAGAAATGTTGTTTTTGTACCTTTTTTTAAATACCGTATTTGCTCGCATATAAGACGAGGTTTTTTTCATTAAAAATAATTTTGAAAAGGGGGGGTCGTCTTACTATCGCGCCCCAGCAGGGGGCGCATGCTTTATGTTCAATCGGCAGAAGCGCCGCCAGCAGGAAGCAGCTACCGCGAGCAGTCCCAGATGTCCGCTCCACCTCAAAGTTACAGGTCTATTGAGGATTAAAACACCTGATGTCAAAGTCCAGCTCCAGCCAGATCTACTTCTGGCGTTTTCAGACTAGTTTGGGTTTTTGGTTCGGTCCGGTTCTGTTTAGTACGTACGGAGCCGACACCTTCTGTGGGACCCGCTGCAGCTGCAGTGTTTTCAGCGTGAGCTCTGTACAGGTGAGCGCGTCACTCTATTCACACACGCATTCATCCTCAAGCCTGAAAAACACCTGAGAATCCAGCGCTGCCTGACGTCCACAGGACCCGGTTCTGAAGCTGCGCGCACACACACACACACACACACACACACACACAGTCTCAGTGAGAGAGCGAAGGAGAGAGGGAGGAGGGAGGGCCCACACAGCCAGAGTGAGGAAGAGAGAGCTTCTTTTTTCTCTTTTTTTTCCCAATTGACTGAAATATGTTGTCACATAGAACTTTAGTTCCTGTTTGATTAATAAGCAAATATTAAAGCAGTCTATAATTAAGGTACCATACAAATTATTTTCTTAAAATTTAATAAAAAATAGTTTCTTTATAAAGTGAATTTATTCTTTTTTCTGAAGATCAGTCTTGAAAAATGGGGGTCGTCTTATAATCAGGGTCGTCCTATATTCGGGCAAATACGGTAAAAGAACATCCTGGATATGGATCAGTTAGAGGGATGTACAACATTTAGGTTGGAATCACAATGAATTGTTACTTTAAACAGTTTTCTGTACGTCAAAACTCAAATTTTCTTATCACAACATCATCAATAAGTGCTCTAATTATGTCAGAACATATTTTGCAATTTGTCCTCATTTTATTTTTAAATTACAGTAGACGCCATCCCCTCCCAGAGCTGTTTCAGCACCACCTGGCTCATGGGGCCAGATTTCACAAAATTCTGAAATCAGCTTCCACCGTAACTAGCATTCAGCTAAAGCTGACAGTAAAGAAGGACAACAGTGTTTTTCTATTTCTCTACCAACTTTCATCTCTAATTGTTTTGTTAAAACATTGTTTCATAAACCTTTCCTGCAGGAATGTAATATTATTGCTGTTGGAATAATCATGTATGTGATACAAACTATACATAAATGTGACTTGATTTTATAGAAGTCTAGAAGTCACTGTAATCTATTTTTAGATAGGAGTTTCATTTTGTGATTCAGACTGCTGTAGTTATTATATCATGAGTCCAACATTTTCTTCAGGAATATTATAATTCTGCTGGATGTAACATAAAATAGGCAGTGGTGTGTTAGGTTTTTTTTTCCTAAGTGCATCCACTTCATCTTGACTTAGCTTCTCTTTGAACTCAGTTTATTATAGTGGAATGCACAGATATTTTATTAATATAATTGTTACTGGAAATTTGTTAGTCTTTATGAAGTTCTATGTTGGGTGAGTTTGCTACAGAAGCTTCACCTTCTTTCAGTTAAGAATGAACTCTAAGACATTTATTTGCCTTTGTTGGAATTTAACTGTTCTAGGCTTGAAAAAAATCTCCCTTTGCTGGACAAATAACCTTGATGGCTTCAACACAAGGGTAAGGCTTCTTTATCTTCCAGTTGTATCCATTTATATCAGTTCTGTGTCAACCAGAAAAAAGTGGAAATAAAGACATGGACTTTTTTTTCCTTCAGAAAAATGACACTGAGATAAATTACTGAATATTTTATTGCGTTATTTCAGCTACTTAAATAACCCAGAGCTGCCATCTCCAGAAGTTATGAAAAAATGCCGAGACACAATATTTTTTTATGAAATTGGAGATGTTTTTGAGTTCCTGACACCTGCAATGACTCACAAGTTTGAGAGGAAATTTGTTATGTAATTTTTTAATCATGTTAAGAATTCCTGTGACACAAGAGCAAGACCATGCAATTTGCATGAGTAAATTGAAAATCACTCCAACATTTCCAGACAGTTTGTAAACTCCCTGGGGAATGTTGTTTGCAATTCATCATCGACAGTCACAACCCAGTGGGATACTGGTTTTATCTCTGTCCCTAGTCATTTAATTGGAACAGCTTTCTTGCCTGCAATTACCATTATCCTAAACACGTATTTATCTATGGAGCATTTTGAACTTATACATCCACCTCTCCCTAAATACAAATTCTAAAATGAATTCCTGATAATCACTTCATGCATTCCTGTAATTTTTGCTTGTACGTATGTGTTTTATCCAACCAGTCCCAAAGGACATGGATGAGGTCAGCTTTATTTACCCTGCTTAATCTCAAGAGTCACAAAATATCCAGTCATGCCTTTCCTCACAAGTTCTCTCCAAGATATATCTTTGAATTTATAATCCCTCTCATTTTCTCTCGTCCCTTCCATCTGTGGCCTCAGGATGGGACATAGATGGAAATTCATATCACTCAGTCAGGCCTGAAAAATATTCCTCTCATAAATAGAAAAATACTAAGAAGCACATATGTAAACACATAA
Source organism: Callopanchax toddi (assembly GCA_006937965.1). Taxonomy (NCBI): domain Eukaryota; kingdom Metazoa; phylum Chordata; class Actinopteri; order Cyprinodontiformes; family Nothobranchiidae; genus Callopanchax; species Callopanchax toddi. Next base: position 304,337 of record SSNR01000488.1, on the reverse strand, counting down.
AGAGACGCACTGTCAGAGACACAGATGGCAGTGCAGATAAACATGGAATCTTACACACACACTCATAGATCTAATACAATCTCCTGAGCTCCCAGCGTTCCTGGCCTTGGGCCATTAGGATAAGATAACAAACTGTAGAAGGAGAAGGAGAGAGACAGGCAGAGAGTGAGAGGAGGTGGGAGGCAGAGGAGGGAAGGAGACATGGAGAGGGAGGGAGCTTGTCTTTGGGAAATGGAAATCCTTTATAATCTAAAGTGGTTTCCTCTCCCTCCCTCCCTCCATCCTGTGCTTTGTGACCTCTCACTCCCTCAAAGCTCCCACGCTACGCTAACTAGAAAACTGTCAGCTCAAACTCATTGCAAAACACTGAAATGTACTAAAACGATTTCATGTTTAAAGCTTTTTTCAACCACAGCTCACAATTGTGAACAAAGGCTGTTTATAAAAAGCCTTTACAAAGACAAAAATAAAGAAAAAACATTATATATTGGTAACATGACAGCAGACACACTAATAAGTCAGATAACTTTATTTAGTTACCGCTGCGTGTCCACATAACTCACTCTGTGGCTCGCTTTCCTGACAACTCTTCCTGTAAAGAAGAGGCTGTCTGCTAAATCATCACTTTTAAAGGGTCTCTTTCCTTTTCTGTCAGCCTGAGGTTATTTTTACCCCCACCCTCCGCCGCTGTCTACATCCGCCTATCCATCCCTGCCTTTCCAAAAGAACTCTCCGTGCCAATTTGTACTCTCTTAGTCACGCTAAGCAATTATCTTGTCCCTGCTGAATGCCTTTGCAATCAAACCAACACTTATCCGGTTGTACAGCACTCTAATGGCCAACTGATAATGAAACTCCTTCACCGTGAGTTAACAACTGGCTAGGAGATGTATGAAGTCTACATCACAAGCGGTGAAATTGCTGATGAGGGATATAGTTGAATATTCACCTTCACTGTTTCAGTTAAATTCTTGTAAGTTTGAGTTATAAAAATAAACTTTTAAATTGGGCTGCAGAAACGTGTTTAGGCTGATGTTTTGGTAATATTCAAACCTCAATCCAGGTCATGTTCCAAAATGTATGTTTTAACCTCCTAGATTGTGATTATTTGTGCAACTAAAAATTTCATGTTTGCAAACTTTGTTAACTTTTACATCAGTTATTGTTTTATTTGTGACTCCCTGACATTCTAATTTTTAGCAACAGTAAATCTTTGATATCAATAATCAACTTAGATCAGAGATGCTGAAAAATAAATTTGACCATGTGCAGTATATCAGACTATATCTCTGCAGCAACTACAGCACAGTGCATTAACTTATTATGAAAGATGCCCTTGAAGCAAACTGTTTAATGCAACTTGCATCAAATCATTGTAGGCTCAAACACAGGCAATGGGCTTTACTTTTTAAAATGATTTATTTCTTGTGCATAGAGCTTTTTCATTTATATAATAAAGTGTGGAGTTCCAAGTTTTAAAAGTGTAGTAATCTTTGTTTAAACTAAAGTTCTGTTAATTTAGCTTTGTTATGTCCAGGATGACTGAAAACTACAATTTGCATCCATATTTATTAAAGCTGGATCAACAAAAAGTGAAGAAAAAGTTTCATTTTAGCATAAAATAATAACTAACCATCCTCCAAACCAACAGATCAACACCTAAAAAATGTAGAATGAACATTTTTAAAAGTAAAAAAGGGAATATTTTAGTGGTCAGAAACTATTCACAGGTATAATTGGAAATGAGGCCTGTTAAACTGCATTTTTACTCAACTGTCCTGTCACCCTCCCCCCAACCCCCTCAACAAGCATCCGTCAGGTTAGGAATGACACTTTATAGAAGAAAAAAAAGGTTGCAAGGTTACTAATGGCACCTTGTGCAGACTCAGAGTGACAGGAATTCAATTCATTCCTGCTTTATTGGCATGAATGCTCAGCCTCCTGTCATGGGATTTACGTTCTGCCACCAATATAAGAACTGCTCGCTTCTGCTAACAATATCTGTGGACAATTCAGCAGTTTAATGTGAAACATTAAGAGTTTAAATAGAACATACCTGTCCAGCTGTCAGTCACCATGAAACTTGTGAACAGTTGTGAAGACTGTGAAAATGTGGTACAGCCGAGCTGAGCAGTTCTTCATGAAATTACTACAGGTTACTGTTCTGATAAAAAATAAGTTCACCAACTTTAAAAAGTTTTATAAACCCACAATAAAAGTCATTCAGGCCAATTAACACTAAATGACATCTAACTGTTTTATGACATAGCTAATTGAAAAAATACCTACATTTTAATTAATATAATTAATATAACATAATTAAAAGCAAATAAAACACACGTTACACTTCCCTACAGCAGTTCCACACACTTTTTTCACTTGTTGCTTCAACAACTTTCCACCTTGGTTCTTATTTTATTACATTATAACTGCCTCTTCAGCTCATCATTAAAGTGCCCATGTCATGGTTTTCCGTATTTTCTGACTTATCTATCATGTTGCAACGTGGAGTTCTCACCTTAAACCTGCCAGAAAGTGCAAAAAACTGCATCTATCTGTCTCCTAGTACAGCTAGTGAGAGAAGCTCTTCAAGATTTCTGATCCTCCTCCACCAGTAGGTTTCAAACCGTTTTTTTCACTCCAGCCCGCTATGAGGTCATAGTGATCCGGACTTGCTTATATGTAAATTCTCCGCCCACATGCATGTTCACGACACCTGGAGCGAGGAGAACACCAGTGCTGCTGCTGCCATTGACCATAAACCGCGTAGTGATTAAGTTTCACTTTCGTTTTACTTTCACGTGACGGCACTGCCCCCTGCTGCAGCAGAAGTGTCAGGCTGCCAAATAAGGAGAAACCCAGCAGAACCGGAAGGCGGCGCTTTCTTCTGATCTCTGAGTTTCTCCTTAGGAAATAATTACCACGTATTTTGAGCTATAATGGGTGCAACGCTAATCTAGAGGCATCAAAAATTAAATCTGTTTAATATAAATTGATTTAAATACCGTGTCATGGGCACTTTAAGTTCTTTACATCTCACAGCAGAGCTGTGATACATGACTTGAGAGCACAGCAGTAAATGTGGGTGAATAATTAAATAAAAGAGACAATCAGAGAAGTGGAGTTAATGTGCTTTTATCTGACTTGAATAATAAATCAGTAAGGTTTTGTTTTTCTCTGGGTCAATGCATGTGACTCTTATACTGTAGTGTCTGGGACTATGTGAGAACATTAAAGCTGCATGGACTGAAAGTCAGAAAATAAACATGCACGCATCTTGATATGTTCGATGTGAGCTATGTGCATAGGAGATTTAAGATTTTCATTTGATTTTTGTTCTCAACCCTTATTGGCAGTAAAAGGGAAAGAAACAGTTGTCTGTAATAAAATGCATTGATCATAGATCATCAGCAGGTCTGACCACCTCTAAGAAAGTGATTTTTAGGTAACTTGAACATCTCAAACCTGCAGGTTTAAACAAAATAATTTAAAACATAGAATGACAGCAGCAGTGATCTTAGAAAACAACTATTTCATAAGGGTCATTTTATACAATGATAAAGTTCACTGACAAGCTCAAAAACATTCAACAGCTAACAATCTTTTCAGTCATCTCCAAGTAAGTTTAACGTTGTGGTCGGCTGCTGTAATAATCAGGCAGCTTGACAAAAATTCAAAAGTTGCACTTTAGACTAAAACTTCAGTTATACAGTTACCCGGTAAAAGGTTTATGTCAGTGCAATTCAAAACAAGACAAGTCAATAAGAGAAAGTGGGGAAGGGATCCCTGCAGAAACACTTCCCTTTGAATAAAACTTGGCAGGAAAATGTTTGTAAAGTTGTCTTTTAACCAACCACAAGTCTTTTGGAAAAGTTTTCATTGGACAAAGGAGACCAAAATAAGATGTTTGTCTACTATTGACTAAACCACATCACATTCAAGTTAAACAGTTAAACACAAATATGTAAAAGTGATGGTTTGGGCTTGTTTTGAAGCCAAAAGACCTCAGCACCTTGTCATCATAGATCATGAACCTGTTTATGTAATTCATCTGTTTAAATGTGAGGTCATCTGTACAACAGCTAAGGTTTGAATTAAATTGTGAAAGCTCAGTGATCTCATGTAAACCAGCAACTCAGCAATAAAACAAGTGAAAATAATCATTGTGCCTCTAAAAGTTAAAAGTCCAGACCTCAGTGTGATTGAAATATGATCATAAATATTGAGAAAGAGGTTCAAAAATGAATTAAACTCAGTTAACTGAAGCAAAGTTGTGAAAACAAACAAAGCCAAAATGATGTCATTTTAATTTAAAAGACTCAATACGATTACCAAACCTGACTTTGTTGTGGTAGCTGAGAGTCATTATTAACTCATACCACTAAAAGATGCAGTGAATTTTGCAAGATTTCAGTGAACTGACCATAAATCAATTTCTCAACATGAGATGATCTGAGTTTAAAACTCTGGCATGAAAAGCAGCAGGTAAATAGTATTTTTTCAAGGAATTCCTGGCTTTTAGTATTTTAAGCATTAAAGAAAATATTATGTTTCCATTTGGACCATGTTACAGAGAAGCATAAATCCATATACATATCAAACATTACACCTTTAGAGAATAATTTAATCAAGTTAAATAATTAAAAGTGGGTCTTTGAAAGTAAACAGTGATCGTCAATGGATTTTGCTCATTTGTTGTCCTGTGAGGAATCCAGGAATAGCATTTCTATATGTGTTCAAAGCTCAATGCCACATTTGATGATGTGATGTCAAAGCATGTTGCTGTTGGTGGGAGTTTCACAATTTACTGATTACAAACCTCCAATAACTGAAGTTTCTAGCAGAGCTTCAAAAGACTTGTTTTTTTTAACCAAACAATCAAAAGGGTTGTTTCTTCTTATAAATATTTTAGGCAATCAGTGGAGACAAATTTTACAATGTCACATTTTAATTGTCATCGGAATCAATCATTTTGGGTACTTCCTTGGTTTTTCAGCTGAAAACCAAACTGCTGATTACAGGACATTTTGTTGTTCTCCTAAACCATGTTGGCATACCTTTTGAGTGCAGCCCCAGCAGATGAGCAGTAATCATGCTGAACACATGCTCTCGTGTGCCTCTTCAGAAGCAGATGACAACAATCACACTGATTAGCGCTTTGTTCAGACCTCTCTAACAATCAGGCAGACAGTTCTCAAAAGACACGTTTGGTAACCTCACTCGCTGCAGAGACTATTCCAAACACATTGTAGCTATCGCAAGTTCTTCAGTTTGATTTGGTCTATGACAAAAAAAAAAAAAGCCTGCCAACATCTTGCTTTCAAAAGCTGTTTAACTCCGAGTATCATTATGGAGCAGACCTGAAATCACTCACAGACTTTAATCAATGTAAATATACTCCTGTAGTGCATCGTTTAAATAGATTAGAGGATGTCACCGACTTTATGGCAGTCATCGAGTGACTGAAAAGTCCCACAATCCTTAGCACAAATCCCAGAGGCAAACACATGGATTTTTAAATCACGTTGTTTAGAAAGAGAAAGAAAACTTTTCAACATTGATTTGGGATGCAAAAAAACACTAGGAGGAAGGGATTGATAAAACCATTCCCAGCAATGGGTAAAGATTAGTCTACATTTTGGCAGCTAAAGTTTATAAATAATTAACTGACGTTTTAAAAACTCAAGTCAAAAATCTGTATTGAAGTCTGGGAAGGTTTTTTTCAAGGCTTGCAAAAAACACTTGAGGGGTTTGGAAATTCAACATATCTGGACTCGATTCAGATGATGGAGATTCTGAGTTTCCTCTTCAGGTTCTGATCACATAAAATAACAGTCACATAATAATAAATCACATGAAATAAAGTGTCACACATCGTTTGAAACAAAACACATCAGTTGTCCTAATTAGGTTTCAAAAAAACAAACAAACATCCAATTGCCCTGATCAGGTTACACAGATATGCATACGCTATAATAAATAACTAGGACCATGTTTCATTTTTAGATGTGTAATTCAGTGGGTTAATACCTGCCTGGTGTTAAAGTTTGGACAGACAGATTTGAAACTTGTATCTCAAAATTTGAGAGATTAATTTAGCTCTGACACTGGCTCATCATACTGTATAAAGATCACTCACTGACTGGACATATACAAATATATAATAATATCTGATATATAAATGAGTTAAAATACATTTTAGCTCTTAAATTGGTATTTAAAAATCCAAATACTATGAAACAGATTCAGAAGAACTAGCTATAAGGTATATCTCAAATTTTCTTTTTTTTACTATAGAATACATGCAACTTTTTGGGTTGGCACAAAACAAGCAATACATTTTTAAAATGTTTTTAATGCTGAAAATCTATTTTTAACAAAAGCTTTAATGGTGAATTCTAATGGTTTAGGAATAAAAATCTATTAATTTGTGTGTACGATCTGGAATGCTGTTGATAAAATGAGTGAAGGGGATGCTTCTTAGAGAGCTTTTAATCTGAAGCTCTCAACACACTCAGCTCCAGAACAAGATGAGAGTTCAGTGTTTGTTACCACGGCGATCTAGACAAGTTTAAACAGAGCTGCTTTTGTGAGACTAAAAACTCTCACTAAATCTGTTAACTTCACGATCCAGTCGAGTCAGCTGATGCTCACTCACCTTTGCACTGATTGGTGTTTTTGTCCAAGATGGCTTTTGTTGACACAATCTTCCCATATCTGTGCAAAAACAGAGAAATGAAAAATATAAACGTTTGTCTCATAACTGGAGTGCATTCATTAGTTGTTGTTTTTTTCTTTTTACAAACATTTATTGAAACAATGCTGTAAATATATGTTCAATCACACACAAAAAAAAATCATGGGCATACAGCACTGCTATAAAAACAGAGAAGAGCTTCTACGGAAGCCCAGATCCAAGCTGGGATCACAAGACTAATGTGAGTTTAGCATGAGAAACGGTCATACAGTATGTGTGAATCATTTGGAAGGTGAGAAAAATGAGAACATGCTTGCAATGAGTCTTTTTTTATAAAAAATTGTTGTTGTTGTTGTTCATTGCTTGGAGCCAATATTGAAATTGAGACAAGAATTAGATTAATTTCATATCTTTAGTTAATCTGTTAGTGTTAATTTCAATAAAGCTCCATCATAACTACTGAATGAGCTGGTGTTTCATTTGTTCTGGTCGCTCTACAGAAGTTTATATTAAACACTGACACCATAGATACAATGATTTTTTAAAAATTGCAGAGTTTTCATTATGGACATAAAAATGAAAAATCTCTATGCAATTAAATTCAGGTTATTTTCATGATTTTTAAGTGCCAGTTCACAACACAAGTCACCTCAAAGTGCTGAACAAAGCAACAAATTCAATTATTTTCTGGTCCAAATTATGGCCAATTGATAAATACAAAATCACTGTAATAGAAGTAGATTCATTATGAATTATTTATTTCTCAAAATGCCCCTATTTAAAAGAACCAGCAGATTGGATTGAGTCATCATTTAAAGGCGATCGTCCATCCTGAACAAGCATTATATGAGGCTGCAGATTTTCCTTTGGATGCAGAAAATCACAGCTGATGGGTAAACCAAAAGATGGATACAAAAGATTGTCCTCACATATTTCTCTGTGGAATCTGAAGCAGCACTGCCATCATGTTTGGTAAACTCATGTTCACTTCTGCAAGAATACTGATTAGGCTAACTTAATTTAAAGTGATAATATGCAGTTTTGCGTGTTTTGGGCTCCCTCTGGTGTCCGTTTTAAATTACTGCATTAAACAAGTTACCAGATCGTTTCAGCTTCTAAACGCCAATATCTACCTGTTGAAATGTCTCCTCAGCCTTCATAGCTTTCTACAGGAGCGGTTATTTACTCTTTCAAAGGAATCAGCTGTGTTCAAGCAGGGAGAGATTGAAAAAAATCAGGAATCATGAGCTAAAAACACTCCAGCGCTAGCATAACAGCTAGCCACTTTGGGTTAGCCTAACCCTCGTGAGACACGTGACTTCCTGGGTGCCGGGACGGCGACGGAGATCTTGCAATCGTGGTTTTCCGGCTGTAATCACCAGATGGGGCTAAGTGACTTTTCATTAACCCTGTAAAGGGTCATATTAGCACAGACTGGCTCAAGAAAAAGATTTAAAAATATGAAAAAGTTGCATATTATCACTTTAACTCGTTATGTACGGTGATTATGTAAGAGCTTCTGTTAGAGCGGTGAAATTATTTGTGTACAAATATCTGAAAAAGCAGGTCACATTTCCATCAGCACCAGCCCTGGTTTCTGTTCAAAGCAAAATAAAAGCTGATTTACCACAAAGAGAATAACACTGATCAGGTTAATGTGAACGCTGACACTACCACATTTAGTTTTGATTTATTTCCCTACTCATCTATTTGTTTCACACCAAAAAGGCCTCAGAAAATAGACATTACTGCTTCACAAATAATGATAATAACAAGACATTTGTATGCTAACCAAACCTGCTAGAGGGTCCACAAGAGAAACTCAGCCCCTTTCTGTTTTCTCTCTCAACTTTTAATGTCTCCCGTCTGTTTCGCAGCCTTACTTTCTTTGTTTGACACATCCAGCTTATTTCCCCCCTTCATCCCACTTCTATTCTCTAGCTCTCTGTTCTCCGAAAAGAAAAAAGAAGTTAATAATGTTTCTTATCGGACCAGTCTTTCAACGGTTCTGGAAAGGGGGGAGAAAGGGAAGCGGACTAAAACCGCGAAGGAGGCTGAGAAGGTATACGAGAAGAGAGGATAAAGAGGAGGATAAAGTCGGGAGAATGGTGAGACAGAACGCTTGGATCAACCCAGATCACTGTCTGGCTTTGTGGATGAGACATTTTTTAATTAATGTGCTCAAACAGCAACACAATGACTGACTAGCTGGCTGTGTGACTGTCAGATAGATTGACTGGCTGACAAGCTGCTGATGGGCTGATGGCTCCAGGTGAGAGATCGAGGTGTTTTCCCTCTTCTCTATTAAACACAGAGACAACAATGGTGGAGACAGAAACAATTCAATACAGATACAACACGGCAGAGGGGGTGGGGTGAGAAAAGCAAGGGAACGGAGCAAAAGACTCTGAGGAATGAGAAATGAAGAAGGAGAGGGAAAGTCGTCAGTCAAAAGATAAAAGGAGACACTAAAGGCAAAGAGGAAGCGAGGTAGTCGGGGGAGGGAGAGGGAGATGGAGAGATAGTAAGAGGTGTTTAATAAAGAAGAGATCATTTAGTTGTCACCACCGAGAGATTCTCTGTCAGCCAACTGCTTCTGCCGGTGAGAAGAAGAATTTCCACCAGCTCGCCTGACAGCCGAACATCAAACTCTATTGGGACAGGAGACTTTGGAAATAAAGAAAGATAAAAGGCTCTAAAAGGCTTTAATCAGACAAAATATGACAGATGAGCAGCTTGTGATCACAAAATCAGAAGACTGAGAAAAAAAATCTCTGCTTATTTTTGAGCAAGTCAAATCTCACACACTTGGAAAAAAGCTCCCCC
>SSNR01000488.1:216799-294804 GCA_006937965.1 Callopanchax toddi | reverse complement strand
AAAAAACCCCCCCCCCCCCCCCCCCATTTCCTGCAATTTTGAATATTTTGGGATATTTACAAATCCACCGACTGCAACAGGATGAAGGTTCCAGTCAAATCTGATATTTGACTGACAGTTTCTTAAAAACGCTCCTCTTAGTGATAAACAGTATTTTTGTTTAAAGACCGATCAGAGGCTGTTGATATTGAAAACAGCCTTTAAAAAATGCTAATGTAAATGCTGACATGTTTTCCTAGTGACACACACACACACACACACACACACACACACACACACACGCACGCACGCACGCACGCACACACACACACACACACACACACACACACAAGCAAGCCAAGAACAGCATCTACCAGAATTCTGCCTCAAACTGGTGACAAAGTAGAAACACCTACAGTTCAAGCGTGAGTGGATGTGCAGATTTGAGCCCACCAGTGTTTGTGTGGATGCAGTTGTTAGAAACTGAACATGTACAGATGTTTGTTTGTGGAGTTTGAATGCATAACAGAGATTCCTCAGTTCTTTGGCAGGTTGTTTATCCCAACGGAAAAATGAAATCCTGTTTCTTTGTCTTTGAAAGAAAAGACAAGACACAGTATGATTGTTTAAAAAACACATTTACAATGAATTTATTTGACAAACTAAAGAGAAATTTGCATCTTTAAGTAGGTTATATTTGCAAGATTGTGTGTGACAAGCTCAAGTAGTTATTTTTTAAGTTAAACTCAAAATTTCTACTGAATAAGAGAAGAGATAAACGGGGGCGACAGCACAGTCCTTTGAAAATCTTAAAATTTACAACAACACTGTAAAATCCAAAGTATTGTGTCATTCTGGACTTGATCCATCGGTAAAATGCTGTTTGATCCCAACAGCTGCAACAATTTCCTGCTTTGGAAGGAAATTGAATAAAGTATTGACAGTAGATCAAATGATGAAGTAATGTGGCTGAAGGGAGCATGGAGAAAGTTGAGAGGAGAATTATCATCGGTATGTTCTGGGTGCTTCTTTGATTTGAGCAGACGTCTGGAGAGACTTGAAATGACATCAACCTCTGGTTCGTCCAAAGTCAGGGCTGTGAAACAAAAATCTACTGGAATAACTAAAGCATACTAATAAACCAGTGGTTATAGGGTCACCATGTAATTAGTATGTCCTTTTTTACATTAAGAGAAATCAAAATAGGCCCAAAACTGAAAACTTCACTTTTACTTTTACTTTATGTAACAGGAGTTGGTTTAAGGTGTCCTTCACACTGAGCCTCTCTACAATGCACACACTCAGCCAGAATATGAACGTTACTGAATCTTGGCAAGTTATTTAGACATGTTTAAGTTTGAAGCTAGCATTTTAGATAAAGTGAGATCCACGATGGTTGTGAACAAGTTGCATTAGTATACTGAGATATTCAAAAATAGCAATAGTGTTCCTGTGAATATTTATATCCTTGAAAAAAGATTGCCCTTTAAACTCTTCTGCTACATTTATATTGCTTCTGAATTGATTGTTAAAGATGGGGCTTGTAGGAATTATAGCACACTTCTATGTGAACAGACACTCCATCATGTTGTCAATTCAATTTTACTTATATAGCTCTTCTTTTGCAGTCATCAAAGTGCTTTAAAGCAGCAATACATACTCTATGATATGATTGTAATACATGGAGGCATAGGGAGATACAGGAGATGGTTTATCAGTTTGTCATTTTTACTACAGTTGAAGGCCAGTGAGTGAAAGAGGGTCTTTAAGAGGTTTTAGAAATGACCAAGATTCTGATCAGATTTAATATAGAGAGTAGGGATGCACCAAAAATCTTTGGCCGGAAATGACCCAAAAGTGCATTTTCGGTTTTCGGCCAAAACACCTAAATCACAGAAACAACACGTGACGTTGCAAACAAATAGCGCAGCCAGCGCATGAGAAACGGGATAAGAGCCAGCATGTCTGCAGTGTGGACTTATTTCACTATCTCTGCTGGTGATTTTGAGCCAGTCTGGACCACAGCAAGTTGTCCGCTCAGCCTGTGATCTGAGCGGCACGTTTCAATTTGCTCCTCCCACTGCAGAGTGCGCAGCTCCGAGTGACATGGCTTACAGCCCTCAAGTCCACTGGACAGAAACCTAACATCACCTGTAAGATCATCCTGGGCTGCCACAACCTAAAATGCCAGGGACGTTTTCCGGTCCCAGTCCAGCCCTGAGTGGACCCAAGTCAGACCAGAACCAGAGTGTTGTTTTTTTGTTTTTTCTCCCTGTCGCAGCAGCTGCTGCTGCTGTTACATCTTCAAACAATGCCTTGATTTTAGTGAGGTTAGTACACATCGTAGCCATAAATGCTATGGTTCTAATAACTGACACACCAGTGATCATTTCTTTCAGTGTTTTGGTTTTTGGCCTGTTTCCTCATTTTCAGTTTTCAGTTTCGGCCAAGAATTTTTATTTTGATGCAGAGAGGTAGGTTGTTCCAGAGATTAGTGGCAGCAACCTCATCATGTTGACTACACTACGTTTTGTTTATTACCAAATCTAAAAAATGATGGTCTGTGATGACAGAATGCTTAAATTTTAAGTCAGCCAAACATATCAACAAATCACTGCTTTTATTACTCTTACAGGAGATATGTGAAGCATTTGTGCAAAAGAGAATATTTTGAATTCAACGTCCTAAGGTCCCTCCCCAAACAACCCCCTTCCCTTTCCTCTAACCGCATCTCTACACGCACATCACTGCTGGGCATACACTGTGTGGTACTGTAAAGCCTGGGTCCCACACAAGACATGAGCGCCGCTCCGTGTAGTGCGCGAGCTGTGAATTTGAGAAGCAACCATTGTAATCAGATAAAGTAGTCCCCCTAGGTCAGCCACGTCGCGTCCCAGATGTGCAGGTCTCCGCCGTGGCACTAAAGATTAGCGACGGTTCTTTTTTCAGCTGCAGTGCGTGTGTCACGACATTCTGGAGGACTTTATGATGTAGAAATTACTACAATACGCTGAACCGCCACTAGTACGGCAAATATAAACAACCGCCAGTACATGGACGAGGAGTGTTTCATTGTGGAATATCTATATAATAGAGATTTTAGAAACAGACTATTCCAATAAATAGCTCACTTACCCATTGTTGAAGAATTAAAAGATAATCCGACAAAACACGATATTAGTTTTGATCTGACAGATGCGCTTCATACTTCCTGGTCTCAGTTCCCGTGAGATATTGTGACTATCACGTGATTTTGCTAGCTGCGTTCGATGACGCTCTGCTCCCAGGGGGACTAGTAAACTCGCCTCAGACACGGCGCTACCACGGAGCAGCGCTCACATATTGTGTGGGACCCAGGTTTAAGTCATGGCCCTCAGCTCCTGCTCAAACTGTACGACTACAGGGTTAACTTATTCACAGCTCACAAATCATGCACACTAACTGTCACACTGTTTTATGCAACACGTTGTTCTTGAACACAACAGGGAGCTGCAAGAAGCAGAACCCGGAAATGAGGAGACACTCGCTACAGAATGCTCGACCAAAATAAACGCATATCCTTGACAAGTCTTGCCATTCTGTGTGGAGAAATGTGTAAAAATAAAGCCCTGAGTAGCCGGGAAATTGATAACTTTTTAGTAGAAATTAGCTCTGATTTCTCCATGACCGGCTGAGACTGTAAACAGGAGGACACAGAGCGTTCTGTGCGCACAGCACTCACCTCTATAGGTTTGAATGAAGCGCATGCACATTGACTGACGTGGAAATGTGTCAGAGAGAATTCAAAGGGGTCTATAGGAGGAAGGAGGGTCTTCAAAAGAATAGCAAATGATGTAGAACTCTACAAATATATCATAGTTTAGAACTGAACTATCATTTGAAACATTCATAAAAGTTTGATACATAGAAAAATACTCCACATGTCAGCTTTAAGAGAATAGGAAGAAACTTAGAACCCCCCAAAATAATGCTCTTTGCTACTGTTTTGATAGAGATGGTAAGGCACAGTTGTCTGGGCTCTGTAGAGCTTGGTGTGGTCAACAAAGGTAGAGGAAATCTAACAACACGGTATGTGTGCACTGTAAGATATTAGAGACACTTTTGGATCAGGTCATAAACTGAAAGTTTGCAGTCTGCTTTCTATTGAGTTGTAATAAACCTCTTATCATTACATTTAAGTAACATGTTGTAATATGTTGCAGAAATCTTATAAACCTTTTGTTTTGTTTGCATAGCAATGACTAAAATAGTATTTGTCAGTTTAATTGTTAACTTTAAAAATAAACACCAAATCTACAAAATACCCTGGATTAGGTGTAGTAGTAAGAACAACACAAGCCTATCCTAGCAGATGGTAGTTCTGTATACTGCAGAATCATTTAAGAATACCACCAACCCTGTTTTAAACATCACAAATTCTGCGATGAGATGTAAGGATTTATTCTGTTGATAGTAGTGTGTTGGAATCCTGGTTGCAGCGGTGGCAGTGTATCAATGACATGTTTTCACACACCGACAATGTTTTGGTTGCTGCAGATTGACTGATCATGTTGATCTCATGCCAAGGCTACAGCCCCATCCTGTCATCAGCGTCATGTTAGCATGACATCATTGTCTATGCATAGCTGCATTCTGACGTGATCCAATGAAGTCATGCAACATGCATGGTCCAGTCATAGGTGCAGGTGGTAGGATCATTATGGGAACATGTACAGCATGGTGAGGACACAGGACAGAAATAAAAGAGGTTAATCTTATTTAGTGGGTACTAAGGTCATAGTTGTGTCGTTATTGCTTTCAGGTTAAGAAACTAGCTGCAATCCAGAAATGGAAACTCCTCACCACTGGATTGACTAGGTTGGAGGAGAACAGGACTCAGAAACAGTTCTTTAGGTCTTCCTTAAAACATAGAAACTTTTTGGTTTAAAACTCTTAAAATCAATGCCACAAAGGACAATTTGATTTCCTCTCATAGTGAGAACAGTCGGATTGATACTATCACAGTATTTTCTTGACTGTAGATTTAAAGAAGGATGTTGATACTAAACTGGCTGTACTTGTTTTTGGCAGGCTGTGTCTCAATGTGTGTGTGTGCGTGTGTGTGTGTGTGTGTGTGTGCGAGTTTGTGTGTGTATGAATTGTTAATGACAGCTCTCCGATGGCCCACAGCTTCAGATCTGTGTTGTTGCTTTTCCCTGGTGGGAAAACTTCATCCTATGAATGCTGCCCGTTTCATGTCCTCTGAAATCCCTTCTTCTTCTTTTCAGGATGTCTATACAGTAAGTATTATATGTGCAAATCTCTGTATGTTTGTAAATAGCATGTGTCCTATATTAATCTTGTGTGCTTGCTTTAGCGCGAGCATCCCCATCTTCCTAGACTGGTCTCTGTATGTGGTAGCTTCTAATTGGAGATCCGATACAGCTGTCTTGTTTTCTACATTTCCTTTATTTTTCTGCCTCTCTGCCAGTTAGACTCAAGCAGACAAACAGAGGGAGGACAGAAAGAGAGAAACGCTAGCAAGTCTTTAAATTAAATTCCCATATGTAGTTTAACATCTTCAGGTTCTATAAAGAAGTGAAACCTTGGACTGATTCCAGAGCTAAAAGGCAATTTACTACGAATTTAAGACGATAGCTTAATTTCACTGGTACATTACGTTTATCTGCCAAAAGGGTTTTCTATGAAGTTTAAATTATAAGCTCTGAGGAATACTAAGTGGCGCATATAGAAGTCATTACTATAGCAGCAAAAAATTCACTCCCACAATAAGGTAAATTATCTGATTTTTGTAGAATGCTGCAAAAGAAAAGTTGTCAGTCATTTCCTGAATATTTTGCGAAAGGTTTACCGGTAGACACAGCGTGCTCCAGTAACATCTTTGAAGAAGAGGGAAGTTTTTTTTTTCCTTTATCTTTTTATTCAAAGTGTTTGATGATCTGAAGAGCACTTCTGATGTAGCAGCTGGCGGTTTTACCTCAGTCATTTGTTTGAGTTTATACTCAAGAGAGAAGCAAAATACAGATATTCTAATGCATTAATGCTGGAAAAGGCAAAGGATTAAACAAATGCTCATTTCTGTGCTGTGTAATTTAATTTTAAACACGTCTAAATATCAATCATCACAATCATTTTGCATCACGTGAATTGCTGGTTTTCAGTTTCCCTGCACATTTGTAAAATACCTCATCTGCAAAGATAATTTTATTGATTGGAGCTCAAGATTGTAACAGTGTAGATAAAGTATACACGATGGATTGGTGTTTCATTTACAAGCAAACAAACAGGCCACTTCATAGGAAAACGAGCGTCTATGAACAAAACTAGTGGCCCTATTGCCTCCATGTCCAGGAAATCAAAAGATATGCCTATTAGCTGCTACCTAAACACCGTGATAAATGGGCATAATGAGTCAGTGACAAGTGTGTGCGTGAGAGAAAGAGAGAGACAACATGTGTGAGTTAAAGCTGGTGAGTGTGAGAAATTGCCCTTGTGCTTCACTTCAGATTCTGCTCACGTTCTGCTCTGTCCCCAGACGTTAAAAGTGTGTCCATAGTTTTGGCGACCGGGGGAGTGATTGGAAATGTCAGCTGACAACAGCACTTTTCACTGACACTCTGAGAACTGGCTCAGAGACAGAGAAAGAGAGATGGGGGGAGGGATAGGGAGAGATGGATGGAAGGGGCAGATATGAACTTAAACTAGGGATGCTTGGTAACACTATGGATGACATTGAGTAAAAATAGTGTTTTTGTGTGTGTCAGTAAGAAAAAGAAGACAGCCTTCTGTTATTTTTTTTCTCTAGAACTGTGCATGAATGACATATTTGAGTGTGTGTTTTAGAATGCACATGCATAGGTGTCATGTCAGTGGATGACAAGAAACTGACACTTTCTCCAAAAGATGGATCCGTAATGCTTTGAGTGGTTCCCAGTAGCACCCACAGGCCACCACCTCCCCTGCTGACCTTTCTGAAATGTTACTGGCCACTTGGCACACTGACGGAGTCCCTAATGAAACTTTTATTGGCCCCCATGTTTTACCCTCTTTCTCCAGAAAGCCTTCAGGGCTACGCTGACATACAACTGAGTTGAACTGCAGCTGACACATACAGATGAGATGACATAACTGAGTCCATCTCCACATTTTTGTTTTTACTAAAATTATGTTTTTTTTAATGTATTAACTATGTTTTAAAATTAGTCGGAACAATTAAGAGATTTGATGAATAAATTTAAGACCAGTAAAATAAGAATAAATGTAATAATTAATTCAAATTGTAGGTCATGCGACAATCAGAATGTGTGTTTAAAACTACACTTAGTAAAATAACTATTGAACTTGCAAGTGAAAGATTTGTGAAACAGCTTTGGGAGTGGTTGGCAACCAGATAGAGGGTAAATTCCAAACAGGTTGAGATGTACAGCTGGTAACACGTATTAAAATCATCAACAATTTTTCAAGTATATGTATTTCTACAGTTGCTACTGAAATAAAATCCTCACTAGATAACAAACCAATGCAATCCACACATGCAAAGAAATCGAACTATCAATGTCCATATATCAAGTTAATAAAGTACTGAATTTCTACTGAAATGTATATTATTTTGTACAAAAGCCTTTCTTGGTGCTGACAGGTTATAGACACCTCCCGTAGGATAAACTAGTCCTGTAGGATAAACAGTCTCCTCTGAAGGTTCCCTATGCCCTTCTATGAACTCTGAGCTTTAGTTTTCTCTATAGATTTTCTATTGGATTCAGGTCAGGTGATTTGGGCCTTTTTAGCAGCTTCATTTTCTTTCTCTGGAACCAGTTGTTTCCTTGGCTGTGTTTGGGATCAATGTCTACCTTCGTTTCATTTTCATCCTCCTGGTAGATGGCAGTAGATTTTTCTCAAAAATTTCTTGCAGCATTTTTCCGTTCATCCTTCCTTGCAACAATGAAGTTGCAAAGGTCTTGAGAGAACTTCTTGGTTTTACTTATCCTGAGATGTTTCTTGTGCGACACCTTGGTAAAGAGACAGCGTTTTAAAGGGCCATCATTTGGGACTGAAGCAGCTGATACTGATTTGCATTAAGTGGCAGGATAACTTTCTAATTACTGATATATTCCAGCAGGGGTCATGACTTTTCATGCCTTTTTGCATATTCCTTTCTTTGTGTGTTCAATACTTTTTCCCTGTGTCATTCCATCTTATTACACGTAACCCAATATATGAACAATTGGACATTGATTTGATGTCTTTGCATGTGTGGATTAGATGGGTTGTTGCATTTACTTTGACAATTGGTGGTTTTCTATACTTGTGTACACTGTACATTTCAACAATTCACCCTCTTTTTATTCATAATTTGATTGCCAATCACTCCCAAAGCGGTCTCACACACCATTTTTTGGAAAATGCTCAAAATTTCAGTGATATAAGAGCAGGGGCATCAAACTGGGGGTGTAAAGGGTACTGAGTTCCAGGGCCCACTGCAGGGAAGGGCTTAGAATGAAAAAAATATTTTGTATTTATTCTTTTCTATTATTTCAAATTGTATCTTAAAATTGTTGAGAGACTTAATTTAGGCTGCATGGTGGTGCAGTTGTTAGCACTGTTGCCTTGCAGGAAGGAGGTCGTGGGTTCACCTCCCTGCCTCGGCTGCCTCTCTGCGTGAAGTTTGCATGATCTCCCCATGCGTGCTTCAGTTCTCTCCGGGTACTCTAACTTCCTCCCACAGACCAAAAACATGAATGTTAGGCAAATTGGTCATGGTAAATTGTCCCTTGGTATGAGTGGGTGTGTGACTGGTTGTTTGTCTTGTTCATCTCTATGTGGGCCTGCGATGGACTGGTGTCCCCCACCTCTCGCCCTTTGTCTGCAGAAGTTAGGCACCAGTTCCCTGCAACCCTCTGTGGAGGAAGAAGCAGCTGCAGAAAATGGATGGACTGAATTTGACTTTAACAATAATGAGACCCTATAACAATGTGAATATGAGTTCAGTCATCACCTGCACCAGTGGTTCAATAAACAGAACTACTACAAGCGATCAAACAGCTGGTGTTCAGAAGGAAAGTTCTTCCTTTACTCAAGAAACAGAAATCTAATGATCAAAATAGAAAAGAAAATAGTAGAAAAGAAAACTGAGAGGGAGAAGCTGCTACTAATTTCTTCTATAAGAGAAGTAAAACATCTCAACTTAACCATCACAGTTTGAGCTGATATGAGTGGCAGCATTTTTCAGAGTGAAGGAAACAATGTTCCACCTTCTTTAGACAATATAAATTATTACTGTATTAATTACTAGGCTACAGTAATTACTACAGTAATTAATACAATTTTTTAGTACAGTACTGTATTTGCCGAAGAATGAATGAAGAACATATCTGCTAATCAGTTTACAGACAATGTTTGATTAAATGTTTTGTTATTCTTGCAGATTAAATCAGTTACAGATTTAGCAAAAATGTTTGGATTCTTGGTGGAGGGTTAACCCTGCCATTATTTACAAGAGATCACTTTCTTTACTAATTACATTAACATTACTTGTGTTGCACAAGACTTGTAGAGTGAATCTGGAGGTTTTAAATAGTGTGTTGATGGACTGCCGGATGTGTTTTCTTATATGTGAGAATACAACACAGTGCAGGAGGGAACGGAAGGGTTGGGCTGATGTGGGTTGTGTTTTTCTATTTCCTCTTGAGGAGGCAGAGAAGAGGAACACACGGGTCAAGAGTGAACTGTTGAAGCTCATTTGAAGCTGCTGGTGGACTCACACAACACTAATTACCACAGGCAGAACTGAACCAAGCAGTAATGAAGTGAATTCAGTTATACTGGCAGGTGCTGGGTAATGCATCTGCAGAGCAAGGACATGGAATGGAATGGATTGGAATAGAATAGAATAGAATAGAATAGAATAGAATAGAATAGAATAGAATAGAATAGAATAGAATAGAATAGAACTCACGGTTGGCAGAGTTTGATGAGGTCCTGGTCGGTGGTGGCAGGCGGCAGGCCTCTGATATACAGGTTGGTCTTACTAAGTTGCTCCATCAGCCCTCCTCCCTGACTTCCACCTCCACCTCCCGTAGTACCAGGACTAGGAGGGGCCATGGGTGGAGGGGGAGGAGCATAGGACTGCTGAATAGACCAAGAGAGAAGAAAAAAAAGGTGGGAAAAGTCACTTTCAAATTATTGGTAATTTTTTTTCCATGTATTATTTACTATAAATACATTCATTAGGCTAAAACACTTATATTTTGAGTTTGCTTCCTAAATCTAACCAATTAAAACATCTTCTTTGCACCAAACTCACATCCTGCTGAGTTAGGTTTTCTTTTCCCACATCATTCTCTTGATTCAGCAGGAAGTACATCAAATTAAGGAAGCAGGAGATGAGAAGATTAGATTAGCAGCTCTTGATAATTATGGCATCAAGGTTCTGTACAACTTTGCATGAATAATATCAAAAGTATGGAAAGAACAAAAACCACAAAAATCCCCACATACTAGTCATGATAGGTGTAACGAATCCAAATGCGTTACTACCTCTGACCTTTGACCTCAAGATCATCACAAATAATAACCATCTTTTTTTTCCCATAACTTGGAATAAAATGACTGTTGTTATGTTTTAACCTGAATCAACATTCCTCCAGGGTCACGGTCGTATCGGAAGATTTCACCGGACTTTATATAATAATAATAATAATAAAGACTCTTGGTGTCTCTTCCTAAAATGACACGTTAATCCGTTACAGAAATGTCTTAAATGATTAATGCATTTTCTTCCAGCATTAATGAATGTTGATCTGCATCAGTATTATTTCACATACATACTGCTAAAAGGTTATGACAACCACATCACTCATTACTACAACCAATAAGAGTTAGCGGTCTGAGTCACGTGACATTAATAAACCTCATTGGGCCACGTCCCTTTTAGATTCCCTTAACTTCCGACCCCGGAAGCTTCAGTTCAGTTCAGTTCAACGAGAGAACTAGAGAAGAGGAGAGCTGTTCTGGTCTGACGCTGACCAGACCTCCTCTCAGCTGTCAACCTCTACACAGCTGACGCTAGTTGCCGGCTCCCCCTGAGACG
This sequence comes from Callopanchax toddi, assembly GCA_006937965.1. Lineage (NCBI taxonomy): Eukaryota > Metazoa > Chordata > Actinopteri > Cyprinodontiformes > Nothobranchiidae > Callopanchax > Callopanchax toddi. Next base: position 283,736 of record SSNR01000488.1, on the reverse strand, counting down.
GTACCTCAGCCCGTCTGAGCCGATGAAACCAGCTTCCCTCTGAGGTCAGACACCTTCAGTCTGACGCTCTGTGATGGGAATGCCAGCCCTAGACGCTCCCTGCCAGAGATGAGTTATCTAACTTCGTATCCACGGACGATACCTGTGGCCTCCGGCGGTCCTCGACCCCCGGAGCCGTCTGATCCTGACCGAGGGGGAAACCTCACCTCCACCGTCTCATCCGATCTCAACAGTGACGATCCAGGAACGCAGTTAAGTGACCACGACTCTGGTAAAGCTTAAAGGCCTCTTGATAAAAGCTAACAACATTAGCTTACTCAGACTAGTTACTAATTCCATCCATAACTAGTTCCCCTCCATCAGAATCCTTAATCTAAATTAAGTAAATCCCTAGTCTCCTAAAACCTCATGAGACTCAGATTGCTAAAACTTATTTAAGATTCAATTCAAAACACCTTACCATCGTGAATGACTTAATGCTGCTTAAACCTGCTAACTACCTCTTTCTTATCTGTGATATTTGTCGTATGTTTCTTAATAAAATAATGAAGTCTATTTCCATGACTCAGATTTCTATTGTCAATATTAAATGCATAATCTACTCACTGTAACATCAGAATCGAACCTAGATATCCCTGTAAACACTAAAAAGGTGATAGTATCAGAGGGTTTCCTCTGTATAAAACTTACAAAACCTGGTAGTGAATTTACAGAAGTATGTGCCAATTATAAACCATAAAAATAGAGTTTATAACGCTACATAGGATAGGAATCATCTCTATAATAAGTATATGTATGACACCTTTGTAATGGACATAGACGTTATTTCTAAGTTTATATGGTCCAGATCAAGAAATGGATTATGTGTGTGTGACAATTGACTCTGTCCCCCAGCTCACACCCTCTTTCAAACAGATTCCCCCTCAGGAGGTCATAAATTCCTGCCTTGGTGTCGAAGAACCCCTTTTCATCTTTCTGTGACAGTAAAGATAATGCGGATGCTAATTTACAGCTTGGTGATAATTGTTCAAATAACAAATTTTCAGGATGTGATCAAAAGGAGTTTCGATCACCCACAGACGAGATGGAGCCAGAAGACCCTCACCCCACCTTTTCTCACCCAGTGGGGAAAGCCAGGAATTCCTTTGTCTCTCCTGTCCTTAAAAATGTCTGTGCTAACCTCCCTCCACCCTCACAGGCTTCAGATGAAATAATACTTCAGTGTGATCCAAATTGATATAAAGAAAGGTTAATATCCACAGGTTTACTTTTAAAATGTGTTTACAAGATAAAGTTTGATTTTTCCTTGTTTGATTTACTTAGGTAAAAGTTCTTTGGTTAATTTTCCTTGAAGACTTTTCATATTGTTTATCAATATGATACCAAAATATCTAGGAGTGTTTTTCTCTTTTAAATCTAATCTAGTCAAGAAACTAGAAATGTTATCCGTCTAATGTACCCTTAAGCTAAGAGTAACTGATTTCTCTGATTAATCTGATGTGGGATTTAATGTGTTTCTATGCTTAGAATAAACATGATGCACGCAGTCTAAAAGGTGATTCTGAATAACTTATCACGTCTCAGAGAGAAAAGTGGTAAAAGATTTATTTTATTGATTAGAAACTTTATTCCTCTCATCAAAAGTTAAAACCCTTTTTTTTAGAAGCCATTCCTACGTACTTCCCCTTTATGCAGATGAATGTGGAGTCAACCACACCATTGGCTGAACCCGACTCCACCCCTGCCCCTTTAAAACCAGAAGGCGCTAACTGCTAGCTCTCTTGCCTCCGCTCTTCTTCAGCCTCTCTTGCTTGCTCTGGCCTCTGCCTTTTTGCCTCTTCTCTTGCTCAGATGACCTCTACAGCCTGGCCTGCTCCCACCCCAGGGAGTCAGGATACACAGGCTTTCCAACATGAGGCCTCTGAACTCCAGCAGAACACTCTTAGACTTTAAGTCTTAGGAACTTTCGGCGTTAAGCTTTTCTTTTATTTTCACGTTACATTCTTCTCAACCAAGTTTAGACGTTTTAAAGTTTATTTTTCTTTCATCCGTCGTTAGAAACCAAAAGTTAGACGGCGTTAATCTGAAGCTAAACTACTGAACATGAAGACATCCTCCTGCCATAAGAGAGAGCGAGCCATGCTTGCCCAAATCCTGGAGATCTGCATCCATCAGCTTCTGATACCCTTCCACACTTGAGTCACCCATCGAGCGTTCATGCTTTGACTGCCTTCTCTTCAAGCTGGAACAGGAACCACTGCGACTGCTGGAGGAAACAAAGCCTTTCACAGGCCTCAACGTATCTCGGGGATTCAAGTTCAGTGGTTCGGTGAGACAATCAACCTATGTGGTTATTGCAATATGATGCAGTTTGGGTAAAGCAAGCTAAACCTAACTCTCTTCATCCATCCATCCTCCTGAAAATCCTTTAGTCTTCAATTTCCCTTCATAGGTCAATAAATTAGCTTAATTTCATTAGTAAACCATTTCTCACTCTGAAACATTAGTCATTAATATTTATTTAACCTCAATAATTCATCTTGTCAATAACTTGAACTGGTTACAAAGTCAAATTCCTAACTTTGCTGTGTTGCTGTTATAACATGTTCATTTTGAGGTTTCTGTAAATAAATTTATCCGTATATAATCATAAATGGGCTTCCAGTAATTTTTGTGTTTTTCATATCGAAAATGGGTAAAGAACTTACTTCCATCAGATTCAGACTGATAAATGAAAAATAACAATAAAATACAAATAGGATAATATTCAAGGTTGTCTCAGCTTACCTTCCAAAGAAAACGCTGGGTGGTGCCCTAATTACGAGGTTTTGACTATTATTATTAATTATTAAGAATAATTATAATAATAATATTCAATATATACAACTTTACCCCTATATAACGCTACACCTTGTTTCTAATATAGTTCTTGAAATGTTGCTGTTAGGAAGTTTTTTTATTGGTAATAAGTGATCTTCTTTTGTGTGTGGATGAACTTCATGCACATTAAAAGTATATTCAGAGCAATAACAATCTGCAATCTGCTGCTGCACGCTTTAATATGTTTTTGTCATGCATCCTCCTGCATTCTGGCCTGAGCACTATTTTACACTTTTACTTACTAAAACATCTCATATTGGCCTCCACTGTCCAATTACACAGCTCAATACTGACTAAATGACTTAATAAGATGACCGGCTCTGGCAGGGAGGAAGTGGAGTGCGAGGATTAATGAGTTTCTGGCTCTGACTGAACACCCACCCTTGTTTTTGTCTCAGGCAATGTATTAAGTTATGTTTGGAGAAAATAAACAGGACAACATCATAGAAAACACTGTGTTTTTAGAGTAAAACGTCTACATTTTCTTGACAGAGAAGTTTTGTTTCAGGAATGTCTGTAAGTGGGTGGAGCAAGTTGAAATAAAATAAGATGAGATGTCAGTGAGAGGAACAGTCAAGCAAGACAAAAAGAGTATATTTGCTTGAATGCTGTGTTATAGAGTGTCTGAAAGTTCACTTCAAATGTAAGAGAGCTTGTATGAGTTTGTGCATGTGAGAGCTGGTGTTTGTGATAATGACAGGCTGTCACTGCAGCACAACATGCAACCTGAGCCAGCTCTGATATTAATCCATTACCTGCATGTTCTTCAACTGGCACTCACTTCCCTACAAACACACACACACACACACACACACACACACACACACACACACACACACACACAGATACTAGAAACTCAGGGAGACAGCGTTAACAGATTACAGCATGTGTGCCACAGACATGAAGCAGTTAACAAGAATGGGCCTTACAAGCCACTGCTTCATACAGCCAGCCAAGAAAGAAGATGATGTTATTCTTAAAATTACATAAAGTACATCATGAAAAAAATTAATAAATAAAACTTAGCATTCCATTAAAGGATGCACATGGACCACCACCCTTCATGCAAAGTCTAGAACTAAGATAATAAAACTAAGATGATCTTATGTTGAGATGAAAACAACATTGCGTGCAAATTCACACAATATCACAAGATTTCATTCAGTCTGTTTTATTCAAAGTATGTTTGCCCCGCCACCACATCCCCCATTGCAGGTCAAGCCCGGTGTCCAGCCACCCTGGCATCCAGGCTCCTGCACAAGCCCCAGACCCCACCCAACTTCGAGAAGGAGACCCCCTCAGCAATGCCCCTGATCCCCTGAACGGAGGTGATTCACAGCAACAGGGACCCTCTGAAAGACCAATGAGAGGAGAGGCACCTTGCCATCCCATCCTGTCAGACAGCCCCAGCCAGAACATCCCCACAGTCCACAGCTGGACTGGAGCACCCCCAAAAGCCAAAGGCCTCTAACCAGGAGTCCACCACTCCGCAAACCAGCCTGAGTCCCCAGAGGACAAACCCAAGGCAGGGGTAATCCAGGAGAACCCAGGTCAGTCATGTAAAAGGCAACCAGCCAGCTGCCAAAGATCCAGGGTGACCCAGACCATCCAGAACCACGTAAACCAGCTGGCGCAGCCCTCCAGCCCATCCCTGGTCATCCACCCTAAAGAGGTCAATACCCCGTATTATCCTACCCATGCCTACGCATCCTCAGTCCATCGGGTCCCTGCCACCACCCACCTCCACAGGAGGCCAGGGACCTCGAGAAGGCACCCCTCCACCTGAAGCACAGGCAGTCTACCACCCAGAGCAGATGGAAATCCAAAGCTGCCCAGGGCCCTGGCCACCGGCCCCAAGCCCACCCCCACCGGCCAGGAGCAGCAGTGAGCCGAGCCAGGGAGTCCTTCTCTTTTTGTTTATTTTTTGCTGGATCCTGGGCAGCAACAAAGGAATTTCGTTTTAGATGGAAACATGTTTCCTCGCTGTGCACATGGCAACAAACTTCAACTTGAGACTTGAAAATTGATTTGTAGACTCAGCATGTTTGACAGATGACTCACAAGCAGAGTTGATGGAAAGCATCACACATGAATAAAAACACAATCTGAAAACAAGATACATCAGATAATAAAGCTATAAAGCTTTTGTTGCACACATGACAAACTACCAGCTCAGGAAATATATATATACAGACAAAATTAAATGCACACTTTAACATTCTTTAACACACACACACACACACACACACACACACACACACACACACACACACACACACACACACGGCTGGCTATCTCTGAACATTCAATTCATTCCATTGTGATCTGGAGCAGAAAATGTGTATTTTTCATTCTCTCACACAGATGTTCAGGCATTCACAAACATACAAAATCTCTCAGTTTGCTGACACAACACACACTCTCTCACACACACACTCACACACACACACACACACACACACACACACACACACACACACACACACACACACACACACACACACACACACATGATCAAAGGCCTTGCCCAGGGAACTTCTTTCAGGCAATTTGTGCAGCTGTCGGGTCGAGCTGATAGTGAGCCGTGTGTGTAATGTGTCAGAGGTTGTGATATGGGAAAGCCTTTGAAACACTGAAATCTCCCTTCTCCCAGCATCCTTCCTCTACTGTCATCCACCTGTCAGTTCTGACACCACTGTTGCTCAGTCCCTTGCTCTTTTCACCTATGCTCATCCAGTTTCAACATATCGCTTCTATATATGTCTAACCTCCCTCCCATCTACACTTCTTTTCCTGGCTTTGCTTCTTTTTCTTTAAGGATTAGTTTGCAGTCTCGTGTGTGGACTGAAGGCTGCCTCTCAGCTGGTGTTGTTGACACACTTTGTACAGCGGAGCAGCTCTCAGAGATAGATAGAAAAAACGGCTTAGAGGCACTGACACAAACTGTCACACAAAGCAAACACAGTTACAGGGATGCTGGCTTTCATGCATGACTGAGCCATGAAGAGGCAACGCACCACAACACAATGCTCTACCGTGTCATGTATCTGCATGCTGTTGACTACCTGGTGAGCAGAAAATGGGACTTTTCTAGTGCCACGAGGAGTCACATTTATTGCAGTTACCTATTCGACACACTGAAGAAGCAAACGTTCAAATTCACCATCACCACAATTGCAAATGTATAGAGAAAATGTATTTGAACAGCTTCTGTTTGCATAAACGTCTTTTTTTATTTGATAAGCCTTTATAATGTAATAATTGCATACCAGGTACGGTCACAATCTTATGAATCTGCAGTATGATGTTTGAAGATTTATGCATTCATTCATTTACCTCTGTTTATGGAAGATCTGGTCACTCAGACCATTCCAGGAGGGAAGCCCAGACAATCCTCTTTAGTGACACTTTCCAGCTCCTGATGGGGGGGATCCCAAAATGTTCCCAGGACAGAGAGGATATATATAATATCTCTATTGAATTATGGGTCTGCTCTAGGGTCTCCTCCCAGTGGGATGTGCCCAGAAAGCCTCCAGAGGGAGGCAACTATATGGAGCATCCTAATCAGATGCTTAAACCACCTTCGTTGACTTTTCGATGAGAAGCAGCAGTTCTACTATGACCTCCAACCCTACTGTAAGCTCCCTCTGAATGATGGAGCTCCTCATCTTATCTCTAAGGCTCAGAATGGCCACCCTATGGAGGAAACCCATTTCATCCACTTTTATCTTGTTCTTTCACTCATGATCCAAATCTTGTGACCATAGACAAGGGTTGTGAAGAAGACAGTCCCTTATAACTGTGGACAATACCCTGATCAGTCCCTCCAACCTACCATCACTAACAAAGACACCAAGACACAGAAGCTCATAAGAATATCAGTACTATCAATAGTTGACACCATATCAGGAAAACATGAAAAATATTCATAGTTATATCAAAAAGTAATGGTATTTAGTAGTAATATTAGTCAGATTTCTCCTTAAATTAAGATAATTCAAGTGGGATTTTTATATGGAAAAACCAAAGCACTTTTGATTTATCAATTACCTCAAGAATCCCTCATCTTCTATCCCCAGTAGTTTGTTTAATTTTTATATTTAACTTGTCAAAATTTTTATAGTATCTTCATCAAACCAATAAAAAAACATATTAAAAACCAGGATAATTCTAAATTTGCTGCTTTAAAACCAGTAAACGAGATGAATGGCTAAACTTGTTTCACTTTTACTGCCAGTATTTCTTGTGCCTTAATATCATCCCTATGTTTTCTGAACCCAGTTAAGCTGGTTAGCTGCCATGAGGTGAGAGGTGGGATCCATCTCTGACAAGCGTACAGTCCATCACAGGACTGGTGGAGCACATTAAGACACACTTTATGAGCCATGTAGACTCCTAATGGACTCTTCCTTCTTTTTAATGGCGCTCATATCTCTGTTGTGAAGGGAGTTTGTGTTAGATCATTCAAAATAAAATTCTCTTCATAAAGAACTTCCTGTCGGGGTCTTATTTTACCTCAGAGCCACAACAAGAAGAGGCACAGCGAAGTTCCTCCATCTGTCTTCATGAAATATGTATTACCAGAGGCTAAGTGACATATTGACTACTACAGTGGTTAGTTTATATACGACTGTAGTCAGTGAGATAACCTCTGACACAGCAGCTGAACAGGAACGTGTAGAACTTGGCAATCATGATAACTCCTAAGAACAAGCTCTGATTTTTTTTATTGTTTTTTAAAATTAGGACTTCATTTTGGGGAAAATTTGTTTCATAATTATTCAGTTTGTAATAATGGCAAAAATCAAAAAGATTAAGGTAATACACTCATAAAAACTGCTCTTATTAATGAGTGAATATAACATTTTAATGAAAGTTTTGTTTTTGCTGACTCTTACCCAGGGACAGGTTAGTACTGAACACCCACGTAACAAAACATGAATGCTCACAGAACTTTAAAAATCCTCAGCCAAATGTTTTCAAGTGTTTTACTTTTCAGACAAAAATACACACACAGAAAGGTCTAGAAATGTGGGTGTTTTAACTTTTATTCTAAAGGAATGAAGGACCTTTGTAAGAAGTGAAGGCAGAAATGTGGGTAAAGATGCTGAACAGACCTGCAGAGAGAAGTGAACTTTAGATGGCAGGTCAGAAGAATGGAGGACTAACAGTAAATTGTTCAAAGATGACTGGTGGATGAAGAGAATTAAATCAGAAACAGTATAAGTGCAGCATAAATTGAGAGGGGGTGGGGGTGGGGGGGTTGTTCCGGCCTTTCCGATGCTTCCTGAAACACAAAGGAAGGAATCCGGGCTATTTTTGGGTTCCGAATTAAGATTCTCTCTTACGCTCTGTGCTTTTATAAAGCAGAGAGATGGAAGGGTTTAAGGAAGAGCTCATGAAAACATCAGAATAGCAACACAACATATATAGTCCATGCTTTTGGAGATTACACAAGCAGCAGAAAAAATAATAATACACTTTGGCTGTTTGTTGTTACAAACCCTGGAGAGGCAACCAATCATTTTTTCTACATTTTATTAATTAATTGATTGTCAAACTATTTTATCTGGGTCTTGCTCTCTATAGGCATTTTACAAGAACAACACACACACAGAGACGTACAATTAAAAAGAAAATATACATTTTAATGTTAGGAGAAACTGTAAGATTAACTAAAACTCTACACAGAAAGTAGTCATCTCAAAGATAAGTCTAATGATATCCAATACTAGATACTTACTGGATTCAATAGAGGAATGTGTGTGACAGAGGAGATTAGAGGGTAAATGATACGTCTGAGGATGTGACACAGAAAGGTGATTTAAAGTGATACTATGCAGCTTTGCTTGTTGTGAGCACCCCCTAGTGTCCGTTTTAAATCACTGTCGTAAAAACGAACTCCCCCTTGTTTTCCGTCCGTGTTGTCAAAACTACAAACCACAGAAGCAATTAGCTTCTTTTAGCTTCATCAGATAAAGGTTTTCTTTGTTTCTTTGGAGGCTCCGCCATGATGAACACGATGCGATAGTCTTCAGCTATGATTCAGCTCCCCTATACCGTGATGTAAATATTGAAATGCCGTAAAGCGTTACTGCTTCTCGCGAGACGTGACTTTAAGAGACTTCAGGGACACCGTGACGGAGAAATTCGAGTTGCAAATGCTGTATTCTTGATCTAAACACTAGATGGGGCTGAGTGACCTTTCAGTAACCTTATAAAGGGTCATATTAACACATACTAGCTCAAGAAAAAGATTTAAAAATATGAAAAAGTTGCAAAGTTTCCCTTTAATAAAAACTTTTAAAAGTTCTGATAGCAGCTCAGAATCTTTTTTTAGGAAGTCGTCAGTTTTCCGTCCTGATGAGGTCCAATCCTTCCATAAAATCAGAGTTTTTTAATAATCAGTTCACATACGTGTCAAACGCAACTTCTGTCACCAAAACAAAATTCTGTAGCTTGTCTAAAGTGTTTTAACATGGCTGTTACGACCCCCCCTTAAGGTCTAGGAGTTTTATTGGGGGTCTAACACAAAAGTGCTCAGAAACAAGGTTTATGAGTTTATCAAAATGCTTTTATTTTTCTCCCAACAATAAAACCGGCAGGAAGAGATACTGCTGAAACAAAAGAGTTTTAGGTAAATGAAAATACTCTTCAAATAAAGGAGGGGAGACTAAACACAAAACCCTGGGGAAATAAACCCAGGTAAGAAAATACTAAACTAAAGACGCTCTAAAACTAAGAGGATTGAGGGAAACTAGAGGCAAACAAAACAAGCTCTTTAACGAGCTGCCAAATCCTGCTCTATAAGTTAAGCCAAGTTCTACACAGAACACTAACGTAATTTAACCTTTTCTTTTAAACCACACCACCACTACTTCTGTGAAACCACAGCCAAATTGGGGGACAACAGCACGGATCTGAGCCCCCAGAGCTGGTGACCAGCTCAGCCTTTTAAAGCTGTGGCTGATCTGTAATCAGCAGAATTCCTCAGAGCTGCAGGGGGCGGAGCAACAGGCTGCAGGTAGACAGCCCTGGGTGCAGGCTGCAGCACCAAAAAGGAGGCACATGTAACAATGGCACACATGATATAACTACTTCAGGTATTTACCAGTTAGTTGTTAAAGACACTTTGTCCTCTAAGGACTTGGTTTAATTGTGTTTGTATATTTACCTAAACCTAGCCTGGGTACTGCTCTGTCAGAACAGTGAGAGCATAGTCTAAACCCCCCAGGGGTGAATGATTCATGACCAGAGGGGGGACATCAAAAGCAGAGGGGGGTAAGTCCCCACATCCCCCGTCAAATAGCACCCTGGGTACTACATTGACAAAAGTAAATATTGAACAACAGCATCAGTAGACAGATCACTTTGTTATGGATATTTGGTGGCAGGACTTCTAAAACCTTTATTAAACATTTTTAGATTGACAGAGTTTGTTTGCACAACAGTTTTTCAGACAATCAACCTGTTTGGTTGTTCAGCTTATCAGAAGTTGATGTTATGTAAAAGTCCTTCTATTAGGGCTGCGGTTCACACTGCCTGCTATAGTGGTCCAAATCTTAGCACATTTTTCACATCTGACCCAGGTGACTTTCACACGTGGTCCTAAATTGGATTCATTTTGGATGCTTTTAAAACAAGCTCAGTGGCTATGGTTGTGTCACATTTCATACAACTTTTACTCATTAAAGTGTGACAGATGGAACGCTGCTGTGCCGGGGGAGGAAAGAAGCAGCAAAATCACACGTGATATGTGTAGCATCCATATTTCCTCCTGTAAACACAGGGTACTTCGTGTGATGTCGCGTCTTATTCTGCACGAGGGTCACTTCAGGGCAGTAGACTGTTCACGCTGGACTTTGATGGAAGTTGAATTTAAATTATAATTTGAACAATCAAGTAAAATAGACTAAATCTGATCTCAGCAAAGATCATTGTTGAGCATTCAGAGCTGCAGTCTGAATGTAGCGTTTGCTCAAATTATACCTAATTAAACTTATTAGGCCAATGACTGCAGAGAATTTGTAATACTAAATATATCATGGATTCCAAAATCATTTGCAATTAAAGCTTTAATAAGTGGATATAAGCTTTTAGTAGGATGTCTGCAAATTTCATCAGCCCAGATTGAAGGTCAGAAAAAATGCTGTTTGGTTTAAATGCAGAAAATATCACGAGTCTGAACTATTAAGTTTATGATCAGAGTAACAAGAAACTGCTGCAATCTGAAGTTTGGTCAAATTAAATAAATGTTTTAATGTAACTAATCTAAACTGCTCACCTTTAATTTAAATCTTTTCATTGTTTCCAATTATGCCACTGCTTGTCAGTATCAGTTCTTTATTTCACAACTATTTTACATTAATGTTAGTTTTACACTTGTCTGTATTATTTTGATTTTAATTTGTTCCTTTAATGCATTTCGAGTGGTTTCACCCCTGCTGCTCTCTCTCTACAGACTTCCTCTCCTTGCCGTCTTCCCCTCCGTCTCCAACGAATCCTTCCCCGTTTCCCCTCTGATGATCAGGTCGACTACACTGTTTCCCAGTGGAACGGCATGTTCCAGCCCTCCACCTCTCTATCGCTCTTGTTAACATCAGCAGCAACAACATCAACACACACTAGGGATGTCATAAACACATTACACAAACATCCCCGGAGGACATCCAGTTTGGACTTGGTGCTCAGTGACCTGGTGAGAGATAAGGAGGTGATGGAGAGTGGCTGTGGTAGGTGGCTGAACTCTCAGCACATTCCTGTGGATCTGTTTTTTTTTCTCTTTCTCAGAAGGTGAGCAGGAGGTTAAGCGTGGGCTGTATGCGAGTATATGGGTAAGCTGTTTAACTTGAGACTGATCTGAATTGGAATTAGCCCGGTCGGCTATGGCTCCTGGGATCAAGGCTGAATGAGTGTTTGTGCTTGAGGTTGAGGGAAATGTTGGTTTAAATAGATGTGAGCTTCAGCAGCAACATTCATTTGGTATTCTCTGTGTGTGTATGTTTATATGTGGGTACATAATGTAATTCTGGAGCTTGAACTAAGGTATGGCATTGTTACAGTTTATCCTCATGTATTTACATCTTGAGATGAACTGCAGTGAACCAAAAAAATGTTTTGCAAAGCGAAGCTTGAATGTTTGTTAATGCTGAATGATCAGTGTGTAGAGGTTTTCAATGCATTTACTAAAACACAATTAACAGAGAGGTACTGATGCAAAATGAATGAGATTTAAAAATAAAACTCAAAACCTGAATTAAACACACTGAATCAGGATCAGCAGGCAATATGAAGCTTCTAACTGGGTCATAGGTCCAAAATATGAAGATCTGATATGATCAAATATGAAGACCTCTCTGATAATTGATACATTTGTCAAATTTGAACTTAAGTATTACTTATTTCTATACTTTAAACTCTTCTTCTGCTGCCATTCCTACAGCTGTACCATATTCTCTGTAGCAATGTGCTGTTTGTTAAAGCGGCTGCAGTTTAAATCCCTGCCACGTTACGGCACGGCTTGTTAAATTCGCAACCAATAGTGCAGCAACTAAACCGTTGCTTCCTTCTATGAGTGCTACAGGTATACCTTTGGATTGAGTCATCAGTGGTTTTTCAGTCTGTTGTTCCTTTTAAAAACATGAACAGGATAATAAGCTGGTAGGCAGAAACAACCTTTAGAAGTGACATGTTGATACTTAAATCACTGCTCCTTGTATAGAAGAGACAAATAGTTTCATCTTTAATCTAACCCTTAAATTTCTCTAATTCATTGGCAGTTATAAGACATCAGCCCTTTAAAGCAAAATTCAAGATAAAACTTTAAAAAGGGCTTTAATTGTATTTAATCTTCGCACTGTCTTACGGGGTCAAATTGACCCCAAAAGACTAGAAAACTCCACAAAAAAATCCAAAATATTAACAGTGTGAGGGTTAAAAAGACAGATAAATTGATGCTTTATTTGTCATAGAGAAAAATTCAAACATTAAATGGCAGATTAACAACACTCAGTGAGCAAAAGAGACAATAAACAATCAAAAGTAACAAAATTCAAAGATAACAACCCAACAAAAACCAGTATAAATTAATATCAGAAGTTTCTAAATGGAAGCAGGACACATAGGTTAAAAAATAATAATTTTCAAATTGTGCAAATTATAGGGGATTTGTTTACAACCATGAGGTTACAGCTATCTATAGCTTAGCCATGACAACAGCCTATTACTAATCAGAACATTTTGTCTAATCAGTGGCAGAATATGTTTTTTCTACCAACATGGAAAGGGTTCTGTTCTCATTTGTGAAACTACAGTTTTGGAGCAAAGCTGAAGTGGTTTAAAAACCACAAAGTTGATGAAACTCTTGGATACGCAGACCCGCTTGTTAGAGTCGTCCAAGACTTTAAGGATCAGTAACAGCTCAAACACAAAAAGTCCTTCTGGAGCAAAAGCTGCCAAGTTTCATCCTAAAAAGAGTTGATGCATTTCTCTGAGCACTCAGATCTCATGCACAAGTGCCAGAAAATAGGTGTCATCACTGCAGCTACCTCACATGTAGGTAGGAATCAAAAATAGGTCTAGAAATCCAAAATATTTATACAAAATATCCCAGGAATATATGTAAGGTGTTTCCAAAAGAAGCAAAACAACGAGTTTTAACAGCAAGTCTAAAATCCAAAGAAGCTCTCTGGTGAGTTCTTGTTTAAGTCAAGCCCCCCATAAAGATTGAAGTCCTTCCTTTGTTGTGTTCTTGCATTTAGGTTGACGTTCCTATCTGCAACAATCACTGCAACTCACAGCTCTAACCACAGTAAAGTGGCTGACCTTGCGTGCTGAAGAAAACCCTCGCTGAGTGATCCAAGAACAACATTCCACTATTGCACTTCAAAACCCACCCAGATGATTTTATCTCCACCTTCTTGAGTCCATTCCTAAAAAATAATGAAAAAATACAAATTCTTCCCTACAAACTGCATGACCTCTAGTGTGCTAGTTACAAAAATGGGAGGGGGAGCATTTCACGAAGCTCTTTTATTATGTATATTTATGCAAATGCAGCATGAGTTTATTCAAAGAGGTCTTTCTGGCTCCTCCTCTCATTGGCCCTGATTAGTGTGGATGCAGCCTGTGAATGGTGACTGGTCCAGTACAGAAGAAAATGGAAAGAACTTATTGCTCTCTAAATTTTAAATTAAGTTTTATTACAATATTCTTTGCGACAGCTTAACTTATGAGGAGCGCCATATATTCCTATCTGCTGCTCATCATTTTATCAGTTTTCTCCTTGAATTTTAATAGTCTCATCTTATTCTCCAGCGCCCCTTGTGTATTTTCTGTTCTGGTTAGACATGTGGCTTTTCTCTTCCTTCTTTATTCCTCACTTTTTGACTTTTAACTTTCTCTATCCCTTTCCTTCAGCAGCTCTTGTCCTCTCCTGTTTTCCCTTGTACGTCATCTGTTTTCCTCTCATCTCATCTTCTCCTCAAACCTTCCCTTACTCCAATCTTCTGCCTCCCTCCCCATCCCCTAAAACACCATACAGGAGATTAAAATGTGAGGAAACAATCAGGCTCTGACTCATTTGCATATGAACGGGGCGGGGGAGGGGGTGGGGGGCAGGCTACTGCAGACGCGACAACAGAAATCCACCACAGACTTTTTTTTTAATCCTAGGAATGACTTTTTACCGTATTTTTGTTGAATGAGAAAGAACAATCTCCTGGCAGTCCTTTCAGGCAGTCAAATTACCATGAGAATATGAGGGCATAAGAAAAAAGACACAATGCTTATATAGCATCAGGTCAAAGAATGGAGACTATAGAATAAGTGTGGAGACAGAATAATGTTTTTCCAAGGCAACAATGAGCGGCAGAAAAGATACGATTTCATGTGTGTATCCGAGTGTGTGTCTGCACAGGTTTGTGTATGTTGGGTTGGTCTTCTCACAACAATAAGGAACTGAACAATAGGAACTGGCATGTGTGTGTGTGTGTGTGTCCATGAATGAATTGTATCTCGAGGCGGATACAATCATAGACTCATTAGTGAATCAATTAAAATGACTACAAATGCAGCTACATGACAAGTCTGTGCATTCAGAGCGTTATTTGAGAAAATCCTGCTCAGCAGTAGACAGATACAGTTACAGCCCCTTTATGTTACCTGCAACCTGACAGTAATGCTGTTTGAATTTATAGGCATTCTTTTAAATGGATCATTATATCTTCAAGACACAAAGTGTGTGTGTGTGTGTGTGTGTGTGTGTGTGTGTGTGTGTGTCACTGCCCCGCCTGCAGTCCTGGAGCCTCTCTCACGGTAAATGTAGCAAACACCATAAAAACCAGAAACAGAAAACAACTTTCACAAACTGTTAAGCAGCTGAACACTTTCAGAAAGGAAAGGAATAGATTAATCAAGCAAACTGCAACAGATATGATCCTCAGTTACTAAACATGTGATTGAAATGAATGGTGATGCAACTCAATCCTAAACATGTCTGGTTCCTGACAGTCTGAAGTAATCTACAATTTTGCTCTTAATTTTCTAAAGACAGCTAAAAGACTAAAACACGTTGTTTTGCATGAATGAATGTACTGTATATATCCTGTTTCCTTTTATACCAGCATTTAAAAATAAGTTCATCCTATTGATATGAGCGAATTTTAGCTGTTTTGGTCAAATCTTGAATGAAATAGTTTGTTGCACTTGTGTTAAATTGGAAGATCTCACAAGATCTGTCAGTGCTTATATTATGCATCTGATTAGTTCAGATATTAACACTTGAAATTGCAGTTTGATGTCTGTAAAGCTAACATAGTTAAAGCCATTTTTGTGTTGGTAAAGTTGATTAGGTGTGGTGGCCATCTTTAAAGGTGTTGACTCTTTAAATACGTATGTGCAGTAGTTGAGGAGACAAAACAGGGTTGACTCCAATATTTAATGTAAAAATTTTAAAGGTATGGTTTACTCATTTATTAAATACTTTTACAGTGTTCTCTAGTGTAAATCAATGCCTTATGAGTCATTTTATAAATAGAAAAGCTATGATGCTTCTATTCTCTGATGCAGAAGTTTGCTGATGCAGAAGTGTGCTGGAAACAGCAGGATTCCTCATTATTATTAATGATATGCACACCCCTCGCTCTGATTGGCTTTACATTTTTGATCCCGAATCCAAGGGTGAAGGAGAAATTTTAGAGGAAGCACTTCCTCAGCGTTTGTCAATGAATGTTTCAGAATGGTAATACCTACATGTGACCTTACATTTTATCCTGAAAGAGCAGAACATTAGTGTTGTTCGTCATCATCAACTTACAATGAGCAATTTGAAACGAACCTCTTGTTCTGCTGTGACGCCTGAACCGGGGCGAAAGCAGACCTTAGGACTGTATGAGTTGCTATGTTAACATTAGCATGTGTGGCTAACCACAAAGACCTCAGAATAACTGCTAATATTGCAGTAAAAGTATGTTATGAACTTACCCAACTGCTGCTCCGAAAGGCTCTCTCCTTCATGGTATTCTGTTTCTATACATAAACATTATGTGTCACGTAACATGAGTCAAATCATGAAAAATCTGTCGCTTACAATTTTGTGGGCCAATTCAGTTTAAGAATATTCTTGCATGTAAATTTTTTACAGGCCAATGGGGCCCCCAGACCTCACGAGGCCCCTAGGCTCAAGCCATATCTAGCCTGTGCATCAATCCAGGCCTGCCTGTGGGGCGGGCACTAGCCAAGATGGGCCAGACTGTGAATGCAAATTCGCAGTGTGACGTAGATCTGCAAGGTTTTTCAAATCCTAGCATTTCAACCTCTATTTTCTATCAGAAGCTAACCCTGGAGATACATGTAGAAGACTTCATGTTCAGCCTGCATGAAAAGCTCAGAGAGACCAATATTAATCAGGAAAAAATGTGAAAAAAAATGTTTCTTCAGTAAACCACACCTTAAAAAAATATTGTGCAAAGTGTAGTATTCAATAGTCTAATGGCTGTTACCATTACAATAGATTTTATCTAAATATCTGTAAAAAAAAACAAAACCAAAAATGAATCATCTGTAGATGTAAATCTATTGATTGCACTCTTAGAGTCTTGAACTTTCACACCTAGAAAGAAGCAATGAGGAAAAAAAGGAAATTGGTTTTTTGCGTTTTTAAATTAATATTAGGATATTTTTAAAGTCTCCATATTTTTTGGGAACTTTTTTAAAATAATTTTTGTAGTGCATGCTTTAATAAGACTACTGAGTGGTTGATCTGCTAGTCAAAGGGTTAACCCCAACCTGTGGTTCATGAGATTTTTTTTTTTTAAACTACAGACAAACTTTTCTAGGAAAGAAAGATTTTGTGATCTGTAACATAAAACATACAAATAATGATGACTGATTCACTGATTGATGTTGAGCAAACTCATAGAAACTTGATGGGTTTTTGTTATTGATAAATAAATACAGACATGTTTTTAACATTAACACTTATAATTCACACAGATTACTAATACACAAACATGTTCCCTAAATGTTATAATGCATGCATTTATGCAGACACAGCTGAGACGCATTGTTAACAAAGTCAAGGTTTAAACAACACAGTCTGAAAAGTGAAACACCTCTAACCAAGAGCACTTGTAAAGAAGATGATTGCACACTTAGAGACAAGCTGAGTATGAAACTGTAAGGTGTGACGACCTCCCTGGATTACTTTTCTCATATAATTTTTTTAGCTCTGCAGGTTTTAATGGTAATTTTAGGTGAGGCCCTGTTGCAGCATCAGTGCAGCACTAAATCGATCCAGCCTTTACTAATGTAGTAACAAGGTTCAATACTATGGAGGACCGAAACTGACATATTTAAAAATAAAAGCAGAAATACGTCATTTGTCTTTTCTTTTCCTTTATATGTGCATTTTTGCAAAGAAATATATATATATTGTTTTTTGTTTTTCCGAATTATGTGAATTATCAAGAAAATAATATATTTTGTTTTTATTTTCCCTATATGTGCATTTTTTTTAAATAAATGTATATGTTTTGTTTTTCCTTTTCCTTATTACCTGTAATTTCATCAAGAAAAAAAATATTGTTTTTCCTTTTTCTTATTATGTGCATTTTCATGAAGTAAAAAATATATATTCTTTTTCCTTTTCCTTAGTTTGTACATTTTCATGAAGAAATAAATATATATTGCTTTTCCTTTTCCTTATACACACATTCCTTGTTTTTACATTCCTTCATCTACTCTTTTTACATTACCTTATGCATTTCTGCCTCATTATGCAAATTAGGAGGGCTGTCCTTCTTGGTAAACAGGAAGGAGCAGGAACTATGCGCTGATCGATTGTGCATGCCTGAGATTTTGGGCTTTCAGGAGAACGCCTTTTTGTTTGAAAAGAAGTGAAGTCCTAACAGACATGTCTCTGACGATTGCAGATGAATTAAGGCACGTTGCTATCTTAGCTGAAAGAAATACAGTCAGTGATGACTATTTATTGTTTCGCGTAGACATTTTGAGTGAGAGGCTATTTCAGATAGCTGCAGACACGGACAATGAAGCTGACCCGTTAGTTGTCCAGATTTTGGAGGAAGTGGCCTGTCACTTGCACAAGTCTGTGTATTCTATAGCCTAATTCTGTAGCCTATTTGCAGCTTCTCTTAACAACTCCGACACAGATCGTCGTTGTGCTCCCTCCATTACTGTACTTTGGTTGCTATTACGGTGGAGCCAAAATCTCAGGCATGCACAATCGATCAGCACATAGTTCCTGCTCCTTCCTGTTTACCAAGAAGGACAGCCCTCCTAATTTGCATAATGAGGCAGAAATGCATAAGGTAATGTAAAAAGAGTAGATGAGTGAATGTAAAAGCAAGGAATGTGTGTATAAGGAAAAGGAAAAGCAATATATATTTATTTCTTCATGAAAATGTACAAACTAAGGAAAAGGAAAAAGAATATATATTTTTTACTTCATGAAAATGCACATAATAAGAAAAAGGAAAAACAATTTTTTTTTTCTTGATGAAATTACAGGTAATAAGGAAAAGGAAAAACAAAACATATACATTTATTTTAAAAAAATGCACATATAGGGAAAATAAAAACAAAATATATTATTTTCTTGATGATAATTCACATAATTCGGAAAAACAAAAAACAATATATATATATTTCTTTGCAAAAATTCACATATAAAGGAAAAGAAAAGACAAATTACGTATTTCTGCTTTTATTTTTAAATATGTCAGTTTCGGTCCTCCATACAATACATCTCTCTCCTCTGGTCTGAGTTATCTTATCTTTTCTTAGGGTCACTGACCATTCACTATTACTCAGTCACCTTCCTTCACTTTTATACCTCAGATTTCAGGTTTTCTCTCACTGCTCTAATTAAATTCCTTCATCAACTCTGAGAGGGAATGAAAGAAGAAAAGGGAGGAGAAAGAAGGTGCAACAGAAGAAGAAGGGAGGAAGAGATCAGAGTGTAAGAACATATTGAGTGGAATCCAAGACCGCTGACTGAGATCAGATGATGACCTGGGGATATCTGGAGGGAAAATCCATAAAAGGGTATCAGGACAAAAGCAGAACTCTGTCAAACCATTGGATTTTTTTAATTTCTCAGGCAGAATATTAGATGGAAAGAATGAAAATCCATAACACGGCTGTATATTATTTTTAGGTCTGATCATTGTAAACCTAAGATGTTAATATAAAAGCTTAACTTGCAGTATATATAGTACACAGCTAAAATAATTTTAGCTATAAAGTACCATCATTCGAATATATGTTGATAAAATCAGTGGCCCAAAAATGCTAACTCACAGGACACTCAGTGACGTTAAATTGATTTTACAAATCATTTAATCCATCACCTGTTTTGTCCTTTTGAGCAGTGAAACACAGCAGCTCACATTTATAACTGAACTATTCACTGAGTCAGAAACAGACGCTTTACCCATTAATAATAATAATAATAAAAGCTGTACGGCTGATGTGTTCACTGATCATAACCCAAACACTCTGTGTGCGTGCGTGCGTGCGTGCGTGTGTGTGCGCGCGTACGCTGGGATTGATTTAAAGGGCTGATCAAATTACCTGAAAAAGGTTAAATGTATCCATTACTAGCTAACATGCTTTTGTTATTGAACACAGGGAGAATAAAAGGACAATGCAGCAAAAACAGAGCCAACTGTGTCCTGAAGGCGTCGACATAAAAAGAGATTCAACGTAAATATGACTAAATAAGGCAATGGAGTAAGCCCAAATAAATCCAGTTCTCTAAAATACTTTTATTTTGAAAGAAATTTACCCATAGTTCTATTAGACTGCATTTGTGGTAACACTGACATTTTACTTTTTTATTTAGAACTTCAAATAAAGCACACAGTGTTGTTTTTTGTGCTTGTGCAAAGATGCATATATTTGATAAAGTGGCAAACAGTGAAATAAAGTGAAATGCAGATGAAAAAAGCAAAGAAAAAAAGATGAGTAGGACAAAGATGTAGGCTGGAGCGAAAAAAGAGAACAGCAGAGAGAAGAAGAAAGGCCACCAGAGAGGTCACTTCTGCTGTTAATAATTTATCCTTTAAAAACCAGTGTGAGGCTTTAATTGGTGCTGTGGCTAATCCTGACACTCACACAGACATGCACACACAGACACACACCTCGGGGAGCCTCCTAGCAGCTGTGCTCCAGCTAAATTGGCTACAGTGCAGAAGCGACAGCAGTAAGTTCCCTCCAGGTATAATCCAGTCAGCCAAAACAGCAATATCAGGCCTGCCAAGCCCGTCTCATGAATCTGGGTGTGACACTTCCCACCGTCTCACGCTCGCTGTCATGCTCTGCAAAGGAAATCTTGGGGCAAATCAAAAAGACAAGATGCTAGTCCCCAGGTACGGCCGTTAAGGATATAAATATTTGGCTCACTTCACTTGTAATCTGCTATTAGCTGAAGCAGAAGATGCCCCGTGCAGCATCGAAAGCTTTTGGATTAAAGTCATTCAGTCAATGATTTGCGGCTTAACTTAGTGCAGACAAAGATGACAGTTTGTAAATTGAGTTGGCCTTTTCAAGACCCCCAGGCTTCACTACACTGGGCATTTTGAGGAAATAATATGAAGGGTGAGTCATTATTGTTACATAATAACCACTGATTCAAAATTTGTTCATGTTTTATGCTGAAGTGAGGGCTTATTTCTGCAGCATCCATTGAGATAAAATATCTATAGCCTCTACTTTTGGTGAAGGTTTTTATGGCTATATTTGAGTTTTCTATATTGATGGTAAATCAGAGAACTGACAAAAGTTTTACACCCAGCTCCTGCTGCTTTGAGCAGGAACATCAGCTGCATGCATATTTAGATTGTAGTTTACAACTTATGAGATTCCTTAGGAAGTAAAGTGTTGTATTTCAAAGGTAATCTACACTCAGCACCCACTTTATTAGGTATATCTGTTTTGTGTTGGAATCAATTTGACCCTCAGAACTGTATAAATTCTCCATGTCAGAGATTCAACAAGGTGTTGGAAACAATCTTCAGAGGTTCTGATCCATGACAGCATCAAACAGTGGTTGCAGACTGGTCGGCTGCACATCCATGATGTGAATATCCTGTTCCACCACATCCCAAAAGTTCTGGACTGGATTGAGATCTGGTGACTGTGTGTGTTGGGAGTCCAGTGAACTAATTGTCATGTTCTAGAAACCAGTTAGAGATTATCTGAACTGACATGGCACATCATCCTGATGGAAGAAACCATCTAAATATGGGTCCACCGTGGTCATAAAGGGTTGGACATGGTCAATCCCCCCACACTATTTAACCACCAGCAGCCTGAACCATTGATACAAGGCTGGATGGATCATAGCTCTCATGTTCTGACACAGAACTCTGACCATCTGAATATTGCAGCTGAAATCAACCCTCTTTAGACCAAATGTTTTGTCCAGTCTTTAAATTGTCCAGCCTTGGTAAGTCTCTGTGAATTGTAGTCTCCCTTTCCTGTTCTTGGCCAACAAGCGTGACACCTGGTGTGGTCTTCTGCTGCCGTAGTCCATCTGCTTCAAGATTCAATGTGTTGCATGTTCAGATATGGTGTTCTACAGACCTTTATTGGAACCAGTGGATATTTGAGCTGATGCTGCCTTTCCATCATTTAGAACCAGTCTGCCCTTTCTCCTCTGACATCAGCAACTGCTGCTTCTCTGGCAACCCTAGATGTGGTTGTGGGTAAAAATCCCAGTAGATCAGCAGGTTCTGCAGCTCATCTGGCAACAACCATGCCACATTCAAAGTCCTTTCTCCTCCAGTCTGATGCTCAGTTTGAAATTCAACAAGTTGTCTTCACCTAGTCTAGATGCATAAATGTGTAGAATTACTACTGTGTGATTGGCTGATTTGTGTTAAACATGTATACCTAAAAGTATACCTAAAATGTATGTGGCTCTTATTCCAAAGAATGGCAGCAAGGAGCTACCTCCTTTCATTATTCATTCATAGTTTTACCTGGTAATATATATTCTTCAAACTAAAAATAATTCTGCATAAATATTTGAAGAACAAATAGAGGACGGCTAATGAAGGAGAGTAGTCTGCTCTAAATGAGCATCCAGCTTTATTCCTGTTGGTACCTGGTGAGTCAAAGTATATCCTGGTCTAAAGGTCAATGAAATCAATTAAATTCCCCATATCTTTTTTTAACCAATCAGAACTCTGTGTGGGATAAGCACTGTGGAAATGAGGTGATCCAAGAGGAAACCCTGCTGCTCTCAAGACTCTCCTTTAATCTAAAACTAAACAAAAAACAAGAACATACTCAAAAGTTTTTTACCTGAATCAGACAAAAAGAGAATAATTTCAGATTTATGCCAAGTATGTCAGGTAAACTCTATGATGAGGACCCAAAATGCAGACCTGTGAGACAGTTATTAAGGAACAGTAATGGCTTGTATTTATAGATCACGTTCTAGAGTGTTATACACTCCCCAAAATGCTGTACAACACAACAGTCATTCACACATTCACACACTGGTAGTGATAAGCTACTCAGCTGCCCTGGGGCACAATGACAGAGGAGGGGATGCCATGCACCGGCACCCGCCAAGACCCTCCAACCATCACCAATAAACAAGGGTTAGTGTCTTGGCCAAGGACACAACGACAAAGTAACCAAACCGGAGCTGGGATCAAACCAGCGACCCTCCGGTTGCCAGACCAGCCACTCTACCAACTACACCGCCCCCCAAGGAAATCCAAAACTGAAGCAAAACAGACAAACAAAGCTGCACCAGAGACACACAATCAATGAAATAAACAGTGCTGATAAACTATAAGATCTGACAATGAGCAGGTGTGTGTACATGCTGGGCAGGTTGATTAGTGAATACAAACAGGTGAGCTGATTACTGATGAGGAACAGGTGTGAAGAGTTTAGGCAATGACAACTGAGGGGGGAAAAAGACTGGCAAACATTATAACCTTAGCCATTGTGCACTGTGTGTTAGTGTAGATGATTTAATGTGTTTATTGAAATAAAGTACACATAGAGCTGGTGCCTCTATGCGCATGCCAGTTCTATCCCAGGATATGTGCGATAAGAAGAAATTAAAGTTATGTTAAATGTTACTGCTGACTATGAAATAAAACATTGGTTGAATTCATGTCTTACCTGCACTTGTAGAGGCTCAAAGCACCTTACAAAGCATATTACATTAACTGTATTCATCAGTGCTAACTATGAAATAAAGCATGGAGCTGATGTATGTATATGTGCATGCAGGATCATTATTAATGTGCAAATAAAAGAGAGAAATACAGTACATTATTGTTATGGTAAATAATAATTTAGGCCATGAAATAAAGCACAGCTTGATCTCTTGCATGGTTACATGTAGCTGGTGTCATTTATTGATAAATGTAAGTGTGGACAGAGGATTTTATGCAGTGCATACAGGGTTATATACACCTAGGGATGCGACCATACATCAAGAGCATGCTCGTGAATTGGTAATCAACCAGTGGGTACAAAATGTCTAATGGTGGGTACGACTCAGAAAAGAGACATGACCAGCACACGTCATGATATATTGTTTTCCTTGACTATGAGGTAATCTTTGCTATTTAGTCACCAAGTTTTTGACAAGTATTTCTATAAGATGTTTTTAATCCACTTTAACTGGGTTGATCTGGCATTGCACTGTGCCAAACCTCGCCTCGCCTCGCCTTCTTCCGCTTATCCGGGTCCGGGTCGCGGGGGCAGCATTCCAAGTCGGGCAGCCCAGGCCACATTCTCCCCGGCCAAGTCCACCAGCTCCTCAGCTGGGACGCCCAGGCGTTCCCAGGCCAAACTGAAGATGTATTTCCTCCAGCTTGTCCTGGGTCGACCTGGGGGCCTCCTACTGGCAGGACATGCCCAGAACACCTCCCGAGGGAGGCGTCCAGGAGGCATCCTTACCAGATGCCCGAACCATCTCAACTGGCTCCTTTCGATATGGAGGAGCAGCGACTCTACTCCGAGTCTCTCCCGGATGTCCGAGCTTCTTACCCTATCCCTAAGGCTGAGCCCGGCCACCCTGCGGAGGAAACTCATTTCAGCTGCTTGCATCCGCGATCTCGTTCTTTCGGTCACTACCCAAAGCTCATGACCATAGGTGAGGATTGGGACGTAGGCCGACCGGTAAATCGAGAGCCTTGCTTTCTGGCTCAGCTCTCTCTTCACCACAACAGACCGATTCAGCGTCCGCATCACTGCAGACGCTGCCCCAATCCGCCTGTCGATCTCCCGCTCCCTCCTTCCCTCACTCGTGAACAAGACCCCGAGATACTTGAACTCCTCCACTTGAGGCAGGACCTCTCTCCCGACCCGGAGTTGGCAATCCACCTTTTTCCGGTCGAGAACCATGGCCTCAGATTTGGAGGTGCTGATCCTCATCCCAGCCGCTTCACACTCGGCTGCGAACCTCCCCAGCAAGAGCTGAAGGTCAGAGCTCGATGAAGCTAGGAGGACCACATCATCCGCAAAAAGCAGAGATGCGATTCTCCTGTCACCAAACTCCACCCCCTCCACACCATGGCTGCGCCTAGAAATCCTGTCCATAAAGGTTATGAACAGGACCGGTGACAAAGGGCAGCCCTGGCGGAGTCCAACCCTCACTGGGAACAGGTCCGACTTACTGCCGGCTATGCGGACCAGACTCACACTCCTCTGGTACAGGGACTGAATGGCCCTTAACAAAAGACCATCAACCCCATACTCCTGGAGCGCCCCCCACAGGGTGCCCCTGGGGACACGGTCATAAGCCTTCTCCAAATTCACAAAACACATGTGGATTGGTTGGGCAAACTCCCATGACCCCTCCATCACCCTAGCGAGGGTAAAGAGCTGGTCCACAGTTCCACGACCAGGACGAAAACCACATTGCTCCACTTCAATCCGAGATTCAACCATCGACCGGAACCTCTTCTCCAGTACCCTGGAGTAGACCTTTCCAGGGAGGCTGAGGAGTGTGATCCCCCTATAGTTGGAACACACCCTCTGGTCCCCCTTCTTAAAAATGGGAACCACCACCCCGGTTTGCCACTCCACAGGAACTGCCCCCGATGACCACGCAATGTTGCAGAGACGTGTCAGCCACGACAGTCCTACAACATCCATCGCCTTGAGATACCCAGGTCGGATCTCATCCACCCCTGGGGCTCCGCCGCTGCGTAGTTGTTTGACTACCTCAGCGACTTCTGCCCCAGAGATTGGACAGTCCGTCCCCAGGTATCCCAGCTCTGGTTCCTCCTCGGAATGCGCGTCGGTGGGATTGAGGAGCTCCTCAAAGTATTCCTTCCACCGTCCGACTATAGCCCCAGTTGACGTCAGCAGCTCCCCGTCCCCACTGTAAACAGTGTGAGCGAGTTGCTGCCTTCCTCCCCTGAGACGCCGGATGGTTTGCCAGAACCTCTTTGGAGCCGACCGATAGTCTTTTTCCATGGCCTCGCCAAACTCCTCCCACGCCCGAGATTTTGCCTCGGCAACTGCCACCGCTGCACTTCGCTTGGCCCGCCGGTACCTGTCTGCTGCCTCTGGAGACCCACAGACCAGCCACGCCCTGTAGGCCTCCTTCTTCAGCCTGACGGCTCCCCTAACCTCTGGTGTCCACCAGCGGGTACGGGGGTTACCGCCACGACTGGCACCGGCTACCTTGCGACCACAGCTAGCAACAGCCGCCTCAACAATCGCAGAGCGGAACAAGGCCCATTCGGACTCAATGTCCCCCACTGCTCTCGGGACGCGGTCGAAGCTCTGCCGGAGGTGGGAGTTGAAGACCATCTTGACAGGCTCTTCTGCCAGGCGTTCCCAGCAGACCCTCACTATACGTTTGGGTCTACCAGGTCTGCGCGGCATCTTCCCCTGCCATCTGATCCAACTCACCACCAGGTGGTGATCAGTTGACAACTCCGCTCCTCTCTTCACCCGAGTGTCCAAAACATACGGTCTCAGGTCAGATGATACAACTATAAAGTCAATCATCGACCTGTAACCTAGGCTGCCCTGGTACCAGGTGTACCGATGGGCATCCTTATGTTCGAACATGGTGTTCGTTATGGCCAAACTGCGACTTGCACAGAAGTCCAATATCAGAACACCACTCGGATTCAGATTGGGCGGGCCATTCCTCCCAATCACGCCCCTCCAGGTCACGCTGTCATTGCCCACGTGAGCATTGAAGTCCCCCAGCAGGACAATGGAGTCCCCAGTAGGAGCGCTATCCAGCACTCGTCCCAGAGACTCCAAAAAGGGTGGGTACTCTGAACTGCTATTTGGTGCATAAGCACAAACAACAGACAGGACCCGTTCCCCAACCCGAAGGCGTAGGGAAGCTGCCCTTTCGTCCCCCGGGGTAAACCCCAACATACAGGCAGAGAGTCTTGGGGCTAACAGAAAGCCCACCCCAGCCCTCCGCCTCTCACCCGGATCAACTCCAGCAAAGAAAAGTGTCCAACCCCTCTCCAGGACTCGGGTTCCAGAGCCAACGCTATGTGTCGAGGTGAGCCTGACTATATCTAGCCGGTATCACTCAGCCTCTTCCACAAGCTCCAGCTCCTTCCCCATCAGAGAGGTGACGTTCCATGTCCCGATAGCCAGTTTTCCCATCCGGGGATCGGATCGCCAAAGCTCCCGCCTCGGTCTGCCACCCGATCCACATTGCACCGGACCCTTCACTCTCCTCCTGCAGGTGGTGGGTCCACAGTTGGATGAGCCCATGTCTCCGGTTCGGGCTGGGCCCGGCCGGGCCCCATGGGCAAAAGCCCGGCCACCAGGCGCTCGTCCACGGGCCCCAACCCCAGGCCTGGCTCCAGGGTGAGACCCCGGTAACCCTCCGGGCCGGGTACTCAGACTCTTAGATTGCGTCTCCATGAAGGGTCTTTTGAACCGTTCTTTATCTCACCCCTCCCCTAGGACCAATTTGCCATGGGTGACCCTACCAGGGGCACAAGTGCCCCAGACAACATAGCTCCTAGGATCGTTAGGGCACTCAAACTCCTCCACCACGATAAGGTGACGGTTCAAGGAGGAGTAACCAAACCTGAAACAGAAAATGTTAGGTCTCAGAAAAACCTTAATGCGTTACAGTAGTCAAAGAGGCCTTTAATCTGAACCAGATGCTGATAACAGCATGTTTTGTTTTTAGTTTTCTTTTATCTGAAACCAAGTGTGAACACATGTGGTGTGTTTTTGGTTTACCAGTAATTCCTGGTGCATTTGTTTTACTGGGAACTGAAAATCTTTTTCTATATACATGCTTTTTTTTAAACTGAGATAAAAACTAGAGCATGAGCCACTGCAGCCTAAAATCAACCACAACAAGGTTATCATGCAGACCCTGGCACCATGAGAATTCACAGTGTCTCCCAAATCCTATTGCACCATGAAATGTCACAGCACATTAGCTACAAAAGGGATTACGCTTCCTTAAAAGTAAAAAAAAGGGTGTGTTGTGTGGCATGTGTGTGTGGGGGGGGGGGCAGAAACGGAAGGATATGAATGTGAACATACTGTATGCAGTAGTGACTATGGCCAGTCATTCCTCCTTTAGTTGTACATTTACTCAATTCTTTTCCCCATTCCCTTTCTCTCTCCTTTATACACTACTGGTTCTTTACATCTTAATTTGTTTGTGTTTAAGAATCACACACACACACACACACACTTAGCTATTGCTGAAAAGTGGAGCTCGGCTGGCAGACTGCGACCAACAGCTTGTGGCTGTACTTTGGAGGAAAACAAAAAGTCTGTCTCTGCTGCTTTGTCTCTGTTTCGCCACTCCACACTTCTGTCAGCACCACTTCCCTTCTGTCTGGGTTTCTCACTCAATCTGTACTTCATTTAGACTTCATGTCTCTGATTGACTGTTGGGAAGTCCATATTGTCATACAGTGTATGCTTTATATATATATATATATATATATATATATATATATATATATAGCTCTGACTGTCATTCAACTTTCTGTCTGCCATGTTGACTTCTAAAGAGGAGTAAAATTCTTTGTAGTGCTCCAGCAGCATTCCTCTGGCGATATATTTTTCAGGGAGGAGATTTTGTATACAGAACACTGTAGAGACAGGAAAGTGACATTGTGAGAGTAAAAGTTTCCAATGCACAAAGGTAGCTGACTGTGCAGGTCTGTGCGAATGAGGAGGTGATTTCTGTGATGCTAAAAACCTCTCCTCTTATAGGAATAGTTTAGAAGCTCTTTATAAATTTTCTGGCTCCCATATCTTTCCTATTCTCCTCTATCTTTGCCTTTGTTTTCCATCATTATAAACCATTCTGTGGATTTGTTTTGTTCCACTTTCCCTGTTGTGCTTTCAGTTTCTGGACCATCTTCTGCTCTTTAATGCTACAAATCAGTCAAGATCCCAATGCAGCAGCCAACACCACTTCAGTGTCCTCCACTATGGGGACATTGTTTGAATATGAGCTATAGGCTAAAGCATGAGCTCTGTTATGTAATGTCCATTTTGATATAAAAGGCTCTGTAGCATCCACAGCAGTACACTTGTGATCTTAAATGTTTAAGTGGCAAAAAAAGAAAAAACAGTAGAAGTCTGTAAGGGAGCTAACACTTATTCACAGCACTGTATATGTAGAAAAACTCCTCTGGCATGAGGTTTTTATCATGCAACTTTGAAAGATAATTTGTATTATGGCTCATTTTTCTGTATATCTGAGTTATGAACAGTAATACAAACCGTCCATCTTTAAGGAGTCTTTGTGTTGGATGCTCCTTTTTCTACTCAGTATTTTTGAACTAAGATTGTTCGAAGTGAAAGTTAAAAAAATAATCTGTTCGTATGATACGTTTTGCTTTAAGAAAATATATTATTGCAAAAAAAAGGGGGGACATTGAGCACCCTGATGACAAATATTATACCGTTTGC
The DNA here is from genome assembly GCA_006937965.1 of Callopanchax toddi. Taxonomy (NCBI): domain Eukaryota; kingdom Metazoa; phylum Chordata; class Actinopteri; order Cyprinodontiformes; family Nothobranchiidae; genus Callopanchax; species Callopanchax toddi. Next base: position 254,423 of record SSNR01000488.1, on the reverse strand, counting down.
AGAAAATAACCCTATTTCATCAGGTTACATCTGCAATGCTTTTTTTTTTTACCACACAGAAAGAAATGTTCTACAGTTATTGCACGCCTCGTATGGAGGTGAGTTTTTGCACAGCAGTGGCTGAGTGTCCCTCACATCGACGATTTCTTCTTGAGATAGACAGGGAGGACTCGGAGAGACTTCTGCTGAGAGGATAATTCTAGGGTTGGTATTGGTAAGAGTGCTACAGTTAGTATTTTCTGTCACAGCGGCGCACTGAACGCTCCTCCTGTTACACTCAGAGCTTCCACTGCATCTAATACAGCAGTTGACAGCTGCCGTGTGTAAGCGTGTGTGTGTGTGTGTGTGTGTGAGTGTGAGTGAGACTGCTGCTTTTAACTTAGTAAAGACCGCTTTGAGAATTAGATTCACGATGTCAGAAGATTTGGTCAAGTGTAGACTTAAAATATTTCATGAAACTTTTATAAAGTCTGAGACTCATTTGTAAGAATGTAACTGAAATCAGGTTTATGATGTTTATAGTATTTTTAATTTGCCTAAAAAAGCTCACACATGGCAAAAAGTTGCATTTATTTACAGTAAGAAATGTTTTTTTCATGCATCCCGATTCTGGAACTTGATTGTATCAAAGGAATAATACTTGAGCGATCATTTCTAGAATTTTTAGTTTTGGGGTGAGTAGTAGAGTGTTGCTAAGAGACTCATTTAAATGTGGAAATCAGTGGAAAATCACTCAAGTATTTCATCAGTCTGATGCAGCCTAAAGGAAGCAGATGGGTTCCAATGACAGCTTAGACAGGATGAAGATGGACTAAAGGAAGGAAGACATTGTCACAGGGAAAACAAACTTTGTCTAAATGAAAACATTCAAACTCAAAAAGTTATAGTACTTTGTAAAAATGTGAATTTATGTTAATGAATTCATTTTTATTGACATGATCTACTTTTAAAAAGAATTAGCAGATCTTTATTTTTTGGCAAATTTATTTGGGGCAGAGGACAAAACAAAATCAGCTAAAGTTTGACAGAGAATAATAATAATGCAGTGATGTGGTGCAGCACAGTCAGCTGTAAGTGTCAGCATGAGTCAGTCACCCGAAGTCATAGGTCAAGCCCAAAAATAGCACAAATGACAGCAGGAACTCTCAGAAGCACCTACAGTCACAATTATGCAGAGTCCAAAAACAACGTGGAGCTTTGATAAAAGACTTCCTAATGCACGCTGGTACATCTGCACGCTCGTTAGTGCATGCTGCATAAAAATGTACAAAGTACATGTTAATGAAAGTCTGAATAACATCCACAAGGGCAGACACATACACATGCTAACTACGCTGGTTAATGCACACGTCTGCTGGGCTATTCTCGTGCATATAAAGACACAAACATGAACATAAAGAATCTGCCTGCCTGGGTTTTAATTATTTATAAATGTAGTTATGTGACACTATATTTCAGCACAATAAAACAGTAATTGTTTATGGAAATAGTTTTTGGTTCAAACTAGCAACAGCTCATTGGTCTTGGCTATTCTGGGCTCTAAATCTTATATATGCAAACCTGCTGTCATCAAGAGAAACATTGCCAGCACATCAGCGAAATAAATGTTCGATATCTGAACACGCAATATGATGGACGACTTGTCTTTTCCCCAAGTAGTGTCACCACTTTTGAAGCTGTTATGCTGTTAAATCAAAGTCACCTTAAGCTTTTAAAACCACTTCTAAACCTTCAGCTGTCATACTCCTACACATAGAGACACTAATGTATGAAAAACTGTTCTGCAACTGACTTATGCAATGAACTATTATTGATGGTTTAAGCAGTAATTTGGCCTCCTACCCACAAAAACTGAAAAAACAAATCACAAAGAGGCATTTCAAGAAATAAAGACAAAGAAACAGCTGCACTGGCTTAAATAAACTCCACATCTCCTCCACTAAAAAAGTCTGACACGTCTGGTACAAGCATTGTAAAACCTCTAAACTCACAAGCCATAAAAGCCCAGTGTTAACAACACTATGTGCAGGACAGAATATTACTGGGATGTCAGAGCAATGATTAGTCCTCTCTGTGCTGTTATAGTTGCTCTGGTGGCTCTGCTAATCTTCTGATTTACCGTGCAGCTGCACCGATATCAGCAGCGGTGTAACTGCATCCAACAGCTCGACACACAAACCAATTTTGAATTTTGTCAGACAAGTACTCATCTCTCAGGTACTCAGACACACACACACACACACTCAGAGCAAGCTGAAAGGCCGGGCAGTATACAGTCCTCAGTGAGATGCTCCAACCTAATCTAGCCAGGCCTTTTATCCCATCTCCTCCATCCACTTCCACTTAAATCAACAATTCAAGGGACCTACACAGCTAGATTTCACCTTCTGCATATGTGTGCACACAAAGAACACATGCATGAGCTTTCCTTCTCCTCCAGCTGGTATTAGTCTGTTTATCTCTCATGCTGCTTCACTAACCTCAGCTGTGTGTGTCTAGGGCACAAGCTGAAACACATTACACATGCTCATGCTCACAAAGTTAAATACAACAGTCACACAGTTTTGAAAAAAAAATCTGTGAGCCTGTGAGGATGCAGCAGAAAAGTGAATGAATAAAAGCTGAATGCACTTTAAGAAGAAAAGCGAGTTGGACTCTGCCCAGATGGAGCTGGTACCAATGAAAATAATCCCCCATAAAGCAAAAACTATAAAGACTTGTTGACTTTATTCATAACTGCCAAGTTTAAATGTCACAAATATCCAACTGGCCTGACATAGAAACATTATTGCTTTGTTTGCAACAAACGTCTCACAATGAAAACATAAATATCCATCTAGTTTCCATCTCTTATCCAGGGTCTGGTCTTGGAGGGAAGCCTAGACATTCTCATCCCCAGCCAAACTGTCCAGCTGCTTCTGGAGCATCTTAAGGTGCTCCCAGACCAGTGAGGATTTACATTATCCCCCTAGCAACTTCTGAGTCTGACCCAGAGTTTCATCCCTCTGTGATGTGCCCAGAAAACATCCAGAGAGAAGATGACTTTTGATGAGGAGGAGCAGTGGCTCCAGTCCGGGCTCCAACTGGATGACGGAGCTCCTCACCTTATCTCTACCCCCCAAACACCTGATGTCCAGAGATGCTCTTTTTTATGGCTATTTCAGTCGACCAGTCATTGACCGGCATTTTTTCCTTTCAAACAAAACATTGCTGGAGGGCTAAAGCTTCAGCCATCCTTCAGAGGAAGCTCGTTTCAGCTGCTTGTAGCTGGGATCTTGCTCTTTAGTTATGATCCAAAGTGAGTAAGTGAAGATTTGAATGTAGACAAACCTTTCAGTGTATTACCATGACAGATTAGAGCAACTTCATCATTACGCAAATGAATCAGTTGATCCATTTCTTGCTCCATCTTATTCATCAGCAAGACATCAAGATACTTGAATCTGCTTAAAGAAAAGACTCATCCTTGCTCCTTCACACCCAGCTGTGAATCACTCCAGTGCACTCTGAAAGTCATGGATTGAAAACGCCAACAGAACCACATCATTTTCAAAAAGTACAGGTGAAACCCTGAGGTTCCCAAATCAAACAGCCTCATCTCCACACTCCCATCTTTATGGACACCACAAACAGGACAGAGACAAGGTACAGCCTGGTTGTATATGTGTGCTGAATCCATAGCAAATTTCATCTTTTAGATTTTTTGTTACTTACAGTTTATCACAAGGACACAATTTGTTCTCTTTTAGTCAAGTCTATAAAAAAATATTGGTACACTTTCCTCATTTTTTTAAGCCGACACTGCAGAAAGTATACGAGAAAACAAACACCTGACAAGATGGCTGTGATAAAATAATGATGAGTCTTAAAATGTAATTTGACTCAAGTCCAACAAAAAAGGTATTTTCTCAGGATAATCCCTGGCAGCAACTGTAGGAGTAGCACAATCCAGATGAGCGAGTGTCCATTTCTGTTTGTATTTATGTGTTTGTGTTTGTATGTGTGCATGTGTATGTGTGTGTGTGTGTGTGGGATCAAGCTGAGCAGGCAGGGTTTTATTCAGGATTTCATTAGCAGGGAATAGGAGATGTTTGGCCTGGCTCACCACCTCTGGCTCAGAGACAAGAGTGTGTCTGTAACCCAGCTAAACTGTCGGCAAAGGCAAACACTGTGGCACTTTTATAGAGTTTAAATGTGTCTCTTTATATTTTTCTCTAAGAGTAAGAAAGATGTAGTGCAGAGGTTAAGTTTCAGAGTTTTCTACATCATTTAGGTACAAAAACAAGTTTGTGTGTAGCTACAAGATTTAAATTAGTAGTATTAGTTGAACAGCTCCCAGGTGAGGATGTAGGGGATATGCCCTCTAACTGGAACCTCATGTCTCACATTACTCACATTAGGACCCTTGGGACCCAATTAAGTGCCTTAAGAAAAAGTACAGTAATAATAAAAATCAAATCAATAAAAATAAGTATTAATAATAAATATTAATATTAAATATATATTTATTCCACTTTCAAAGCTAAAATATTTGGATCCACTTCAGCCCCAATCAGAACCAGAAGGTTTATTTTTTTAAATATATCTTTACATTTTCATCTAATTTATGTCATAATAGCCCCTCATATTTAAATAAGAAAAATATAAATTGTAAAATGGAGAGTGGAATTTTAGTAAATTACATTTATTATTTTATTATTATTTTGAGCAGTTCAGGTTTTAAATCAGAAAGCATTAAAAATATTCATGTAAATTATTGTTTTTCCCCTTTCAAACCTTATAACCTTTTGTCAGACTCTACCCTGTATTAATTCACTTATTTTTATTATTTTGTACACTTTGACCTTATGTTATGGCTAAATTAAACTGGCTAACAAAAAGCTCAAACCAAAAATATGGTTTGAATGGCCTCAAGCAAACAGGCTGATGAATATTTGTTTAATTGGCAGAAATCTTGTTGCTCATGTTAGAGTGGTTTGAGCAGAATTATGATCAATTCCTTTATCCTTAGTAAACAAATATGATTTTCATTATACAATTTTAATCTGTCACACATTCCTTTTATAAACAGTTGTGCAAATACATGTTTTTTTTCTCCTGTGTGTGTGTGTGTGTGTGTGTGTGTGTGTGTGTGTGTGTGTGTGTGTGTGTGTGTGTGTGTGTGTGTGTGTGTGTGTGTGTGTGATTATCCTGGAAAGAATTTATGAGGGAAGTGTCTGCAAATCAGTCTTGTTAATTATTCTTGCAAAACATATGTGAGATTTACTAAATCAAACTTCATATCAATGGACCAGATTTGCACTTGACATTGGTGGGACCCTAACGGAGCACGCGGAGGAAGTGGGTTGCGCTTCGAGCCAAAACAAAAAGTAAACCTCTGCACGACCAGACCAACCTGGTCTGGACTGGACCAAAATTTCCATGACCAGGAAAATGCCCGATGGCCAGTCCAGCGTGGCGTGGACCTCTGTCTAGGGGGATGGGGCAGGTCTGGGAGCTCAGACTGCGGCGTGCATGCCAGTTGATCCAGATACGCCTCCTTCCCCTGGACACAGTTCCGATGGCGGACTCCGTGCAAAACAACGCACCACCTTGGTCCGCTGAGCTGCACATATTATTAAAGGGGATGCAGCGCTGTTTCTCCACCCTTGGATTGAATTATTGGTGAGGACAATTCAGTGAATGCTGGATATTGGTGGGGACACGTCACCTCCGTCCATGCCAAATCTATGCCCATGCTTTGTAAACAGAGGTGCACATAACTAGCCCGCCAGTACGCATGCGCACCCCAGATATCATTTGCAGACCAGACCCTTATGCCAAAATGCACCTTTGCGAACCGGAGCTGTCAGGCGGAACTATGTTTGGGGACTCTTTTTGTTGCAACACCTAAGTGTGCATCGCTAATTAGCTTCCTTGATAGAACTGGTTCATGCTGTTGTGTTCTCGGACAATTTTTTAGATAAAGAGTCCTTCTGTTTCAGCCAGCGACTGATTTTAGTTCAATAGAAACTCCCGGTTCTAAGCTTCAAAGGGACTTTGACGGTCCTGATCACGCAGCCCCACATGCACTGCGTATGCATGCATGCATCCCCCCACCCCCCACCCCATGCATTCCACACGTCGGCCTCAGGATGCAAAGGCACATTTGAATTGAATCACATCACTAAACGCACAAGAGCTCTTCTGACAACCTAAAATTGAAACATTGTTCTATGATACTCTGTTTCACAAGAGGAAATAAAGAAGCTACATTATTGTCAGAAAATGAAGAAGATGTGGGGGGAACCCCCTCAGGATGCTCTTTCAATTATCTCTCTGGTCCCTGGTGTGGTGATCGTTCAGCCATCAAAGCAGAATTCCCAAAAACTCTCTGTCTTGTTCCCATCAGAGAGTTAAGACAGTGTTTAAACGAAGTCCCAGAGCTGATCACAATAATGACTTTGTTTATTATACAGCCTGCCTGCAAAAGACAACTGACTTTCGTTTATATGAAATCATCAAAAAATGAAACAATAAATCACCTACAAAAAATGATACTTTTTATTCCTAAGTAATTTAATGTTAGATAGGAACTTTTAAAGTGAGGACATTGAAATGCACAGATTCACTTTGATCTATTTACTCAATATCAAATTATGTCCCATGTTTAGATGCTGCACAACAAAGATGATTATTAGGACTGATGCAAACAAGTTCCCAAATTATTATTATTATTAAGTTACAGAAAAGAAAACCTATCAAATCAGCGCTTCAATCTTTTCATCCTAAAATATAAAAAAAGAATATTGTGCATGACTGAAAGCACAACTGGAGTTAGAGTTAATTAGAGTTTCATGCAGTGGTCAAACACCTAAATCCAGTAAAAGAACAACATTGTTTAATTTGCTTTTTCTTTAATTTGAGCTGAACAAGCACACAGAAAAAATACTAGATTTGTTTTCACTGCTGGATAAATTAGATGGAAGTAACAATATAAACAGCAGGAAGCTGTAGCTGAGTGAACTTCATATAATTTGGGTAGAATCCGGGGTGATGAAGTCTAAAAACAGTTGATCAGATTGTACATTTAATATGTTTTCTTACATGTTCTGTTAAATGTGCGTTTACAGGCTACCATCCATAAAAGCTGCATACAATGTTTTAATATCTCTCAACACACAAGAAGTCTGAATACAGTTATCAGTTTAGATCAGATCATGGAGCATCACAATGTGGCAACATGCAAACAAGCAACACAAACATGGAACCAATCGTTTCAATTCCTGATAAAGTTTCTTTTTCCTTGAAGAAAATCAAGCACGTTTTTTTGTGTAAACAAGTTTGACAAAAGGAAAACATCCTGAGCAGCAATACCTTGACTACATCATGTGTCGTTTGATTTACTGTCCAAACGCGTTCATGGTACCGAGCAAATATCCTCCAATATCTTCCTCTGAATGAAGCCGCAGGGGCCATTAGCAGTGTTAAACGTGATTTATGTCACAATGTCAGAAGGCTGTCATTGTTTTAGATTGATGGAGCTTTCAGTGACATGTGTTATATGAATGTAATGTGTGTAAGAGTGTAAACACAAGGATGGCTCTCTGTCACACAAACACACATTTAGAAATCAGCTACAGATTAGACCTATTTTTATTTTAGCAATCAAGTTTTTAATGTAATTTAAAGATGCACTTTGGAGTATTTGAGAGAGAGATCATTTTTTAATCCAACGTACATTGCCCCTCCCGCTCCCTCTAACCCCACTTCTACAATTGTGAATGCTCATCACTGCGGTCTCTGATGTGTTTTTTTGCTAAGTTTAGTCGCCTGACTTTAGTTTGTTTTTCTTTCTGAAGTTGATGTCCAGGGAATGGCTACCTTTTTATCTGAAGTTTGCTCTGACTTATCATGGCCACGCTCTTCCAATATGGCAACCGTAAACAGGAAGACACGGAAACTCAAATTCTATTGATTTTTTAAATTTGGCATCCAGTGTGAATTCATAGTAAAATGAAGCATCCAGATGACCAGGACTCTACATCTCTAATAGTTGTGACTTTAGCAGGTTCTGAATATTTTTGAATAATTGGAGGAGCAACATCTGTGTGTTTTATGTGATCTAAATGTTATTAAAGATGAGTTTCACTCTCTGTTTTATTTTCCACTGTATAATGATCTAAGAATGTCTATGTTTGAAAAGATTCAAAGTAAAAACCCTGATTTGTTTTGGTTACCAGATGGTGAAATGTTAGGTTGACTTTTTGAGAAAGAAGTATTTATGTTGGCTAAATGTATAGAGAAAGCGTGGGTCTGTAGACAAAGTTTACTATATCCTGTTATGTAAATTACTGGTTTTGTTCTGGTGTTTGTAAATGTATGGCCACTTCCTTTTGTATTTTCAGTGTCATATAAGCCCGTACGGGCGTATGACACTTTAATAAAATCAATTCATTCATTCATTCATTCTAAGCCTGTTCTACTTCAGTGTTTATTACAATTATGAATCTGACATATACTAACAGAAGTTACAGTGTATTGTCCACCAGGCAATATACTGTAGGATTATTGGACATGATAAGAGGAAGTGTTGATGTCTGTTGAAGTCCTGAGTCATTTCCATGGTATTTTTTTTTATTATTATTATTTGAGGTTAAGGACTCTGACAGGAGCTTTTAAGAGGCAGAGAATCCATTAGACAAGGGTCGCTACAAAGTGGCCAACTATTAAAAATGCAGCAGCACCATTATTCCCTGACCAAGCCTGCAACTTCAGCCTCTCTCACTGCGTTGCTCTTTATTTCCCTTCGGAACATTATCTCTCTTTCTTTCTTCCTTTAGAATTCTTTTTGCTAAAGCCATCTGTTCTCTTTGATACGTCTCACTTTACAAAATTTTCACATCCTCCTCTTTTTTTTTTCCTCCCTCCTGCCAGATATTTTTCTATAATCAAACTTACACCGGTGAGCTTCTTTCACTCATACGACCTGCTGAAGGTTTTGCACTTGCATTCAGCACAGCGAGGCAATGGTCGGCATCCACTACTGTACTGGTACGAGAATAGAACAGCCCGCAGAGAATAATACATGGACATATATGGGGTGGTTAGGAGAGTCCCTTTTACGTGGTAAAAAAATTACAGGCAATATGAACAGATGGTAGGAGAAAGGAGGGAAAAAAAGAGCCCAGAACTCAGTGGGAGAGAGGCAGAGAAAAGGCAGGGTGAGTGCTGGGGAGGGCATTGAGAGAAAACAACATGAGGCCATTTCTCTTGTGCCTCAACTGGCTTCATGATGCCACTGAGATCAAAGTTCAGATCCAAACAGAATACCCGGGTCCTATAAACAGCAATATTGTCAGCTGTAAAACTGCAACTGATGCAGACAGGCAGATATGTGAGGAGAAACAGGGCATGAGCAGAATGCATGCTGGGCCATAAACCCGTTATCCTCTGTTTACTTTGCACACTAAACACACACCATTCTGCGTGTGTACGTGTGTGAGATGCGTGCTGCATAATTCATAGTCACTCTTCTGCTATGGCGAGGCACTTTATGTTTGAAAAGAGGACGAACGGTGGCTCGGAAGGAGTCAAGGAACAAAAACCGGAGAGTTAATTTGAAACGGAAGATTAGACGATGAGTTAATCAATTTCTTTTTGCTGTCCTTGTGTTTACACGTTCATATTTCCATCTTATGCGTGTCCCCCTTTCCCCCCCTTTCTTTGTGTTTGTTCATCAGAGCCAAGCCAACCACTGACCACATTTATCTAGTGCATAATAGAGAGTAATTGAATGTGAAAAGCTCATTTTTGAAGGGACGCAATATTCTGTTTAGATGTCCAGGCGTGTCCGCATGTGTCATTACTTTGATATCAGCTGAATGCTGTTTCTCATTACCTTAATTAAAGCTCCTAGTGTGCCACTGAGCATATTAGCACACTGATCTGCTGCAAACTAATGATTGGGTGGTTGATAACGCGACTTTTTTTCCTCTCTCCCGTCTTTGTTAGACTCACTTATCTTGCTCTTAGTGATTACAATCAAACATTCACGTCCCAAGCCAATCATCATCAGAGGCTAAAATGATTCAAAACTCTGAAAAGCTCAGAGGTGCACTGTTCACGCTTGTGTAAATAGAATCACACCCAAGTCAAGGCGGGGAAGACACTTTAACGATGTCAGAAGGTGATTATCTTAGAAAGGAAATCATTTTCACCCTTTATGACCTACCTTTACCTAAATCTATCTATCTTACCATTTTTGTTGTTTTGTTTTTACATTTTTTTATGCAGAAATGTAACTGCTGTATCTTTAAAAACATACTTAAATTGAGGAAGATTTGCACAAAATCCTTTCAAACCACTGAAAAATTCCTTTTGAGTGCATTCAGAAAATTATTATAAGATATACACATTTTTAAACAATAACAAAAACTAAAATAGAATTATATTTTGCACACTTTGCAAAAAGTAAACATGCACATCAAAACTATTTACATTAATTGAGTACAAGTTTTGTGTTCTTTAGGATCCTCCTTACAGAGAGGCCAGAAGTCAAACATGTTTCAGCAGCACCAGTAGAACTTTGACTGGCCTTGTGACACTTTTTCACAAAAACACAGAGAGGAACATTTCATGTCTCACATATGAAAGGAGCACGCATCCTTCACCTCTGTGTGGACTTCTGGGCCAGCCTCAACCTCAAATACAAAAAGAAATAAAGAAATGACCAGTGTGATGATATTCCAAGCTGTGAACTGCTGATCAGACTGATAAAACTCCTGTGTCCAATTGTTTTTGGACACAGGCGTTTTATCAGTTATTTGCAAACCCATTGGTGGCAGGAATCAGAACTCTGGGACATGTTCAATATGTGATGTAATGTAACTCCTCTGGGTTTATATGCAAAAGGAATTATTATTCTAACTTATTTGGTTGCAAAAGCATTAGAAAAATAAAAGAAATAGGCAGTGCGGACACTCCATAAGGGTTAAATAAATCAAATTCACAGATGTACTTCTGCAGCCAAAATAGATGTTAGAAAATTATTGGTAAATCCAAAATGTGATGACTTTAGTATTGAGCTGTAGTGTTAGATTGTTAAATTATTGTTATTTTTAATAAGGATTTATTTTAGGATATGCCAGAAAATAGTGCTTCGAGGCACTATTTATTCATACTTTCCTTAACTTTACCCTCCTCCTCCTCCTCCTCCTCTTCACTAAACAATTTATCATCCAAGAAGCAACCTTTATTTTGCAATTACATCTTCCATGGATGCCAAGATTTGCAGAGCACCTCTGGCTCACAACTCAAATTACCAGATAATGTTGATACAAAGAAAGTGGGGGTTGATTTAGTAAAAAGCTGCATAGGTTTTAAAAAGTTGCACATGGATTTGAAGACCTGAAATGTCTGGAGTAACTATAGAAGTGATTCCATTAAGGGAGAAATGTGTAGATGTTGTTAGAATGCATTTTATAGCCATTCATGATACTGTCCTGATTCTAAGCAGTTTTTTTTTAATTTTTATTCCTAATTCTAACCAAGTGGTTAATGATGTGTAAACTTGAAGAGAAAGTGAAAGCAAACCTGTATCTTTAAAATGATGGCTTTAAGTTTCACTAGCCTCCAATAATAGAGCTTTCCACCTTTTGACTTCCTTACCAAAAATACAAAGTAATGAAGGAATTTTTAAATGCATTTTTCAATCATTTAGGGCAAAGGATTATAATAATGTATGGTAATAACTGTATAAAATATTTTTTTGTAATTGAGGAAATAACGTTAACTTTTTAAGGTTAAGGTTAATGCTTCAGAAAGTTCATTATGTCAATGGCTGAGATTTACTTCTTCCATTTTTAATAAACACTTAGGTTTGTTCTTCAGTTGAAGTGATAGCTCTTTGATGTGGGTTTCTGTGAAAAGATGAGAATCAAGTACCTGCTGTAGATAGCTCTTTGAACAGTCTCAGTTTAGAAAAACAGAGGTTAATTATCATTTTCAATATTCATTAGAGTTCTTTTATTTTCAGACACGTAGAGATCATTATAAGTGAGATGACACATCATGCCAATACCTGTGACGCATCTGATGAAGACTGCAGACAGTTGAAACATGTCAAGTTAGAGGGAAATTGTATAAAGAAAAATTAATCTGATGATCACTACAAAATAAAATAACCCTAATAATTAGAGGTTTGTTATGATCAATCAGACTAACTAGCTAGATAGCTAGTTTATCTTAAAACTTTTCCAGACTCAAATATTTTATAACAGGTAATGCAGATAGTTTACAACCTTTACATTTCCATAAATGTCACATTTCATTCGTATTTCAGCAGAATAATTATGATATTCCAGTATCAAGAAGTGCTACTAGCTCCACTGCTAATGTCCAAAGCAAATAACAACATATTTCAGTGTAAATGTATATGTAATTTGAAATGAATGGTAGTACAAAAAGGTGATTGTGAAGTAGATGTTAGAGCTGTTTAACAACAAAGGAAACACTTTATAACTGGCTCAACTCAGACTGGCGTTTAGCTTGTCTGCCCAGTCAGAACTCATCTCTTTTTCTTCAAACTTAAACCGATAGTTCATTTTCTTTGAAGTGGGTTTCTGTGGAAATGTTTAAACAATTAATACATTGTGGAAAACTATTTGAACAACCTCAGTTTAGATAAACAGTAGCTAGTTTTGACCAGACTGGCGAGCTAACGGCTAGTCAGAGCAGAGCCGGTTCTAAATCAGTATATAGCTGTTTAAAAACTCTATGTGAATACTACTTTATTAATAATCTTTACACTGTTATAAATGTTGTATCAAATGTTTTTTTTGTGTGGAGTTTTTTGCAGTATAAATGAAAGACAGAGCTGTCTGTAGCACATCCGGTTCAGTGACACTTCCAGTCAGGATTTTATATCTTTGCCATATCTCCCCCAAATTTTTGATTTCAGTTTTTTTAAGATCCAATTACAACAGACTCCACTGTGACTATAGCTGTTAGCTAAAAGTCATAAAAAACTACACAATGAAATCCCTTTTTGACTTTATAAAACCCTAACATGTCAGATTTTTATGCTTTAAAACTTGCAGTACTAACACATTTCACCACAACCACAACATTAAAAATTTTACAGGAACAATAACAAGCCACAGTCTTTGTTTTCGCACTGTCACCGGCTCCAGTATGGTAATTCACAGTCTGGATTGTTTTCAGATATTGTTTTCACTCAATAAGCGCTTATGATTGGTAAACACAAGAGCGTGCATGAAAAAATACCCCAACTGAAAGCAGCTCTTGGGGGAATTGGGAAAATCCTAAATACCTCTTGTACCTCCTCGAACAGATTTCAACAAATCCCACAGCTGCGTCTGAGCTTCAACCCTGCACTGATCCCCTCCTACCCTCTTCTAGTCATGATTAGGAGACATTACGCTTACATAAGAGGACACGCTGTTCCTCCCCACTCCCTGCTAATGTACACTAACTGAACCTATGGCCCATTATGGAGGCAGAGCAGGAGCAAACCTGTGTTTGACAGCCACCCTTTTACACACACACACGCTGTCATCTGGGCAGGCTTATCATTGTTAGTTTAAGCTAGTCATTTCCTAATAGCGTTCGTGTGAAGGTGGTGTTTTGGGTGCTTGAGTGAGAGGATGTGTGGTTGTTAAATGATTGTAAGGCTGCGAAGGCGCATAAACTTCTGCTTTATTTATTCAGGAGAACCGCCACCCTCTGGAATTAAGTTTGATAAGAGGTCAAACAGATCAGTGAGCAAAAGGAGGAGAGAAAGGGGTTTAGTTACAGGACTAATTGGAGTAAACACATCCAGTTTAGTCTGTTTTTGTCCGTTGTGCACAAAAGAAATGAAGCCTGAGCTAAAGGATGCTGTCAATATCCATGCAGAGGTTTAACTGAGTTATTCTAAAACACACACACTCACAGTTGATCCTCTTGGACATTTACCTCTTGAGATGCACAACAAATAAATTCAGTCTCACATGTGAATTTTGTCAGACAAAGTTGCCATCTCATATACAGTTCCAGAACAAAACAGATGCAAGTTTTATTTGTCCGTGAATGTATTCTCGACCACACACACACACACACACACACACATGCTGACACGTACAGAGCAGCAGCGGCCGTCGCTCGGTGTTGGAAGGATCCAATTTGATTTGACCTTGACAGCAGAGAGAGGGCTGGTGGGATGAGGCGGGGATTGAGGGATGGATGGAGTGTAAGAAATGAAGTGATGGTCTGGGCCAGATGCCTGTTGCAGATACTTGAGATAAATTAGATGACCTTGAACTGATGGAGATAAATCATGGAACAAAAGAAAGCTGTGTGAGATAGAGACATCTGTACACATAAAACTGGCTGACAGACACACATCAAAGGCTGAAGGTAACCCAGCCTGCGTGTGCAGGTGTTCTAATACCTCATGCAATAAACCTGGAAATCAAGTGGCTTTGACAATGAAATATAGCTTCATTATGACTAAACAAAAAATAAATAGGGTTTATTTTAGGTTTATCATAAATCTGATCAAGTAATTCAAAAATACTCTGAATTTTTTATCTTTGAACAAACATTTAAATTAAGTCATTTATCTTTTCAGTCTCTGTTATCCAGTAAAATATGTATTTTTCTCTTACAGATTGGGAAACAAAAGGCTTGACAATGTTATTTATTATAACCAAGTCACAAATCCATTACAAAGAAATATCCCCAGCTTCTGTTTTTTTCATTTGGAGCATATTCTGGGATCAGCAGCTGGGAGGACAATGCTGACACGCCTCAAATCCAAAATATAAATGTGAATGGAGACGCTGTCCTGCAGTTCGTTTGGAATATTTAATTTCAATTGAAGCCAAAAATGTTGCCACATCAAATGCATTTTGAAGCTGCAATATAGTTTATAATTTATTTGTGTTTGAATCGGTTTATAATTAGAAAGAAAATGAAGATAATTTGGATAATCATTGCACTGATTGTTATGAAGTGATAGTTTTCACAGTTTGTCTCATTGAGGCACACTAAGTGGATGTAAAAAGCTACAAGCAGGTCTTCAGACAGAAGAATAAATAGAGCAGAAATTTATTACTTTTGTTCCTGAATCTGCAGAAAAATGCTGCCTTCCAGATGAAGAATTAGACATTTGTACAGGTTTTAAATAGCTGATGCAAAGCTTCTGCAACTTGAACTTATTTAACATTAGTACATTAGAACATTCGTAGATTTATGGCTGTTTTAGTATTTTTTAGATTTTTATGAAACTTGTTGCATTTAAATGAATGTAAATAAGGAAGATTTAAGCAAAAAGCTGAACGGAACAAAAACTATTTCTCACATGTTTGCCCATCTCTGCATAAGTTCCTTGGTCGAAAACGGTTTGTTTCACAGTTCAACATATTTTTAAAAGTCGAGCAATAATTTTCTCCACTCGAGAGCATAATCTCTCTATTCTCACAGCATTCGACTCCTACACCATCTTTCTACTCTCCTCTCTTCATCCCTTTTGCCCACTGACACATGCACATTGACTAAATATTGCAGCAAAACTGCCAACTCCTCACATTTACTATCATGTGTGAGGAAAGAAAAAACAGAAGAATCACAGCAGACAAAGGGGATAGCGGTTGATATGATGCAGGAGCGATCAATCAGGCCTTCGTAATACATTTTATGCCTCTTGGTGGTGGAAGAATCAGAGTGTCAGTGTGTGAGTGTGAAATGAATTGATCAAGATATGCATTTTCTATGTGTGAGTGAGAGGATTGGGTTGAATTTAAAAGAAAAAAACTGCTTAGATATTTGCCTTCTAGGTAAGATGACTAGAGAATGAGGTTTCATCAACATGCCATCACATGTGCTGGGGGGGTAATGGGTACTTGGTAGACCAAGTAGAAGAGGGAGGATAAAGGACTGAGGGACGGGTGGGCCCCCTGCCCCGAACTTGAACTTATAGCTGGTGAGAGCTGGTCGGGTCAGAGAGGGGTGGACGGGGTCACGAACCCAGAAGGATGGAAAAGGAACAAAAATCCAGCTGAGTGACATCAATCTGTCTCTGAATGAAGACCGATAGAGGACAGGGGGTGAATGTGGGTTTTTTTTATTGTGAATTTTGGTATTTTACTGGCTAAGAGATGGGTCCGAATGTCTTGTTTGTCCTCATGTCTCAGGAAGCATTAGAATAAAGTGGGACTTGCCCAGTTAGACTTGACCTCTAGAAAACTTCTTTCTGATTTGAATAAAGATTTTAAATGACAGATACACTGATTGCAGAATGAGTTTGAGCCATTTACAAGATAGAAAAAAACAAAAATCAAATATGCATCGTCAATCTCAAACACTTATTTTCAAACAGAGGCTTAAAATAGGTCAACCCTGCCGACCATCCTACCTTCGTCTGGAGATAGTGGGGGTAGTAGTAGGTGTAGTGGGGGTACATTGGCTGCTGCTCCAAGCGTTTTCCCATGTAGCTAGAATCCAACTGAAGGTCCTGGAGGCTGGAGATAGAAGCTCACAGGTGGGGCACGATGCCTTCCAGCTGCTGGCCCGGATCCTTCAGGCGGACTGAGATTCCAAGAGTGTTGGTAAGAACGCTCTCCTCGCCGCTGCTGCAAGTGTTAAGTGGACAGGATTGAGGATGGACAGCGGGACAGAGAGTCCATGGGAAATCAGTCTGTCTGCTTGTCTTGGAGCCTGCAGGGATCGTCCAGCTATCTCCCAGACGGTTTGCAAAGGGATCCCAAAGCAGCAGAGGAAGGAGGTTGGGGAGACAGAGGTGAGAGGTGAGGAGGGGAAAATACGGAAAGATAGTTGCAATACAGGAAACAATAAGGAGGAATTGAGCAGGACTGAGAGACAGGGTAGAAGGAGAGGGAAGAGGAGGAGGATGGAGATTGAATGGTTGCGTTTCGCTTGCCGGTCCTTTACACTCTTTAGAATTCAGACTTCTTCTCTGATGCCCTTAACATGCCCCTCAGTTGGCTTTCCAGCGTCTCTCTCTCTCTTTCGTGCTGTCTGTGTATCCCGGCTCCACTTTCAAACCAGACGAGACCCCCGATCCTAACGGGAGCCCAGCTGTATCCTGAAGAACACACGCTGTCCTCTGCTCTATCCTCCACAGACAGTGAAATCAGCAATGAACTCACACATGGATGTTGAGCTAGAGAGAGAGCACAGGAGGAGGAGGAGGAGGAGGAGAGAGGGTGGTCTGGAGCTGAAGCTGTGACTGTTTTTTTTTTCTTTCCCTCTCACTCCCTCCCTCTTTTGTTATGCTCCGGGGATAGATAGGTAGATATTGCCGGAGCCTGGCGTGGAGGATGAGCAAAGAGGGGAGAAAAAAGCTTCGATTTAAACTCCTCGTCGAGGAAAGAGCAGATAGCCTTATCCAGACGTAGACTCAGACAGAGGAAAATCCCTTCTGATCCACAAGGTGCCCCTCCAACTCTGCTCTGTTCTTCTCTTCCACTCAGCGTTCCCTCTCTTTCTTCTCAAGCTCTCTCCCTGATGGCTTGCTTCCCACTGAGCCTGGCAGCAGTCACAGTGTGTGTGTGTGTGTGTGTGTGTGCATGTGTGAGAGTAGTGGTGGTGATGGTGTGTGTGACTGTGCATGTAACTGAGAGGAGGGGAGTGTGTTTGTGTGGCTGTCGGCGTCTGCTCCACTCTGCGTGCTCGGGCATGGAGGGGCTCGGCTTCAGCGCCGCTACGCTCCTCCCACAATCCCTCTCTTCCTCTCATCGTAGTGTCTCTCGCCCTCTGTGTTTGAACAGAGGGAGTGGTTGATTCCTGCCCCTTCTTCAAGTTTTGTGTGTTTTTCTCTCTCAAAAGAAACACAGACACGGACTGGTAAAGGAGAGGATGGAGGGAAAAGGAGGCAAAATAAAGAGCATAATTTAGATTTAGTATCATCGTCTTTTGATTTCAGAGCTGAGTGTGTATTTATAAACACACACATTCTTTCTTGACTTCCCCAGAAATGTTCTCAACAATGCCCCATTCACACATGCCTAATAAAGGGCTCAATATTGAGGATGTGCATAGTGAAGCGTCTGTGTGTCACAGTGACCTACTGACACACTGCTGCCTGTTATATGATGTAACCAGGTTTAAGTAGTGCTCTTACATAAGCACAGTGAGCCATGCATGAAAAGTCTGCCCTCAGACTGCAGATTTGTGTGTGTGCGTGCGTGCGGGTGTGTGTGTTGATGTGTGTCTACACTGAAAAAAGAAAATGGGGGTCTAACGTAAAAAAATTGATGTAATCGGTCACATGTAATTTATTCACGTTCTTTCAAAGTTAATTTATTAAGTTTGTTCAAAGTAAACTAAAAAGATTAACTTGGATAAACCTAATTAAATTACTTGTGACCGATTACATCAATTTTTTTACGTTAGACCCCTGTTTTTTTAGGTTAGACCAATATTTACTTTTTTCAGTGTAGGAGACTGGCAGACAAAACAAGTTCAATGCAGTGAAAAAAGGGGCACGAAACCCTCCTGTGTTAGGAGCTTTTATTTTCTTATGGTCAATTACACTGCTCTTCTATCCTGTTCAAAAACACATGACTGTTTTTCTGTTTTAGAGTGCATGTCTGAGCATTTTGCTTCCCCCTCCCCAGACTGACATGTCCCCCTTTTTCAGAAAAAAAAAATCTGAATTTGAAAACTTTTCTTCCATATGAAAGATTTTTGCAAGATACAAAATAATAAAATGTGTAAACAGTTCATTTGTGGATATAGAGTGTGTGTTTATAGTGCAAACAAGTTTGTGTGCAAGCAGTGTTTAGTAATTACTGCTATTGCAAAATGTTTAGTGCATGTGTGTGTTTAGGGTGCATGGGGAAAAAGCTGATCCTAAGTCTGTTTGTTCTAGATCTAATGGACCTGTAGCGCCTGCCAGTGGGCAGCAGGTCAAACAGTTGGTGGGCAGGATGGGTGTAGTCTCTGATGATGATCAGTGCTCTGCTGAGGATGTGAGCTGTGTATGTGTCTTCCAGGGAGGGGAGGGGTCAACCCACTATCTTCTGTGCAGTATTGACCACACTCTGGAGCTGCTCTGGTCTGTCTTGTTGCATTTGGAGAACCAAACTGAGGCACAGTAGGTCAGGATGCACGCCATGGAGGATTTATGGTGGTCAAGAGCTTCTGACTGATGTTTTACTTCCTGAGCACTCAAAGGAACTGCTGACGCTGTTGTTCCTTCTTGACGACTGTCCAGTCTAGACCAGGACAAGTTGGCAGAGATAGTGGTGCCCAGGAAGATGAAGGTCTGGACTCTCTCCACTGTATCACCATTGATGCATAGGGGAGACGGATCTGCCCTGTTTTCTGAAATCAATGATTATCATTCAACAGTTCTTTGAGCGTTTAAATGTGTTATTATGTTGCTCTTTCAAAACAAAATTAGGGTTTATCCTTTTCAAAAAACCTTTGGAAAAATGTGATGTAGTTGTGAAACTGAAACAATGACCTTGAACTGAACACGAACTCAAAATGTGAAATTTAGCACCTATTAATATAAATAACCAAAACAGTTCATACGTGGATGAAATATTAACAAAAGTTAATAATTAAATGCATTTCTACTGTAAAACCAAGCAATAAAAATTCAGTTTTTTGTTATTTATGTAGCACTTCCAAACATAATGTCATAACAAGTCATGTTAAGACAAACATAATGTCAAACAACAATTAAAACACAATAAAATGCAAAGGATGGTCCTCAAACCGCTGAATTTAACAGAAAAAAATTGAAATAGTTGAATCTATAGAAAACTTCCCACCCCGATGGTAAAATGTGTAAATAAAGTGTTACTGAACGTAATCAATAAAATAAAAAAAATTATCACACAAATATTTTGCAGCTTGTTGCAGAATCTCTACTGTCACCAACAAAGAACCCATGCAGCTTGATTTCAAGCACCAAATTTAAGAGATAAAAACGACTTACAGCTGTTTTTTAGCTGCATTTTGACTTTGTTTTAGCTTCTTGCCTGCTTTCAAGCTGTGCAGCCCACAAACTGATAGCTAACCCAGCTACCCAACACATCGTTTACAAACAACAAAAACAGCCATTTTGTAATTGCTGTCAAAAATCTGTCCTTCAGCTTAGAGTTTTGCTATTATAAGCAACAATCGCTAAAAGTCTGTCTGCACAACAAATACACACAAGTCTTAATTACTGCGCTGACAGTTGTGTTGAAATTGTATGTCATGAAAAAGATTGTGGCCACTGGCACATTGGATAGGGCTTGATAATCTCATAAAAATCATGGATCCAGGAACAACGATTATTTATAAAAAGTTAAGAGCTGTGCACATTAAAGGAGAAGTACACATGAAGATGGCCTCCATATGTGAGCTAAAAATGGGAAAAACAAGAGCACTGGAACATATGCTTATTATTTTAATGATGGTAGGCTAACCATGATAAGAAACGACAGCAAAATGTACCGTTTTTTTATTTTTATCTGCTCATTTTTTCCATGCACTCTAACTCCCTCGTGTTGGCAATAAAAGCCCTGCTGTTTTTGTTGCATAGTGCTGCCATCAATATAGTAATGTTTCCAATTAAATACACATTTAAGCATATTGAGCAACACTGAGGTGTACTGCACAATAATTTGATATGTGATACATATCAGTTTGATATCTTACATGTTTAAACGTCTGTCTGATAATTATCATGTAATAATGCAGAGATGCAATTATCATGACGGTTGTCTCAAATGCCTCCAAAATGATTTGATGACTGATGATTCTGTTTGTTTGAACACTCACTCGAGTTCCATTAGGCATGTCTGATGGAGATAAAGGGAGAAAACAAACTCACAAAAATACTACACATAGTGTGTACATAAATGTCAACCTTTATTAATGTAAATACTCCTTTAGATTTGACAGACGGATGAACATAATGACCACGGTGTTCAGAACAGCTCTGTGTTTGGTCCTAATGAGATCAGATGATCGATAGGATTTTTCTTGCCTTGTCTTCTCCATGCACTGGTGTGTGAAGCAGCACCGAGTCATAACCTGTAACATAATAACTGTAACATCATGCCTAGAGGCTTGTTTGGACAGAGCATTGTTAGAATTTATTTTTTAAACTGAATAATTTGACAGATTGAGCTGATTTACTACATTTGAATAATCATGTCTTCAGAACTTTACATTACATAATGTGATGACTACACAATATTGAATTTGTTTTATTTTAGGGTTGACGTTTTGTTTAAAGTTATCAATTTAAAAAAAATCAACTTTATTGCTCTCCGTCCATAAAATGTCTGTTTTCCTCACAGTTGTTGATTTGTTTCTCCTTGAACGTTAAAAAAAAACCTTTGCAAAAACCAAGACAAAACATGCCTCTACATCAGGAATGATGTTCTGTGGCTTTCTGCAGCAAAACAGATAGCAGACAAATAACAGGATTTTGGTTAAAATAAAAAGATGAAAACCCTGCTCTCTTTGGAGGTCGGTAGCTCAGGCAGATTTCACAAACATTTTCCTTTTAAACATGTCACAGAAAATTGGACTTTACATTACTGAATGGACAATTCCTTTGACAAGTTTTATAGAATCACCCTTTGTTTTTTAAATGTTTTCATTTGACCATGGATCATTCAGCTGAGTCTGAGCTGTCAAAATATGTATGTTTTTTGCAAATGCACTCTTTTTACTGCCACAATTTCAACATGTCATAAAGTTTATACAGTACATCAAAACAGAAACCTTTGTCTTCTTCCGTCCAGCATGCACAATAAAGGCACAATGACTTCCCCTGTTGGAGCTGAGCTGGATCTTTTCATCCCAGCATTTGTTTAGCTATTTTTTTTCTTTCTTTTTTTTTTTTTTTTTGTTTAGCTATTTCAGCAGAGGCAGGATTATGCTACTCTTCGGCAATCAACAGAAGCCCTTCTTGGGAGGAAATTACATGGAACCAAACCTATTACCCAACTGTCAATCATTTCCTATGTAACCAATGGGCTCTAAGCCTGCCCCCATGTAAAATCAGGCTCAGCACTGAAACTTAAAGTTGAAGTGTAAAGGTAAGCTGAGGACTGAAGGCTGGTTTATGCTTATCTGTCTGCGTCGGTAAGGAGACATGCAATGCCATTATCCGTCGACGCAAGGGCTCTCCAACAGGCACGCAAGGACTGACGGAGTAGAGCTCACTTTTCTAACTATCCGTCGAACGAGACAGAGAGCGCACGTCTCTGATTGGTTGGCTCAACTACCCAAGATAATTTCCAGCTTGATGCTGGTATCAACAGAGTAGTAATAGTAAAATCTCGCTGAAGCAGAAATGGATCAGCTTGAGAAACGTCTGGCAGACGAAGTACAAAAGTACGAACATTTCTATAATCCATCAGTGTCCCTCAAGGTTGATCAAGAGCTGCAGATTCGCTCGTCGTCTGACTTAACCTCACTGGATGGACATTCAGCAGACGCCGCTGTCTCCTTCACTCCCGTTTATTTCAGTTTAACAACATTGTTTGTTCCTCAAGATCAATTCGTTCTCTGTCGGCCATTACTAAGCTGAAGCAAACAAACTTTGGTCGACCAGAGACGTTACTGCAGAAAAGTTATATGCCCTCTGCTGTCCTGGCAGAGAATTGCTTCACAACATCGACGGAGAAGTTTAAATCAAAAACGTCACCGTCAATACGTGTGCATGTGAGCACAAACGTGCTGACGGAGAAGTATATTCCAGCCTTGAGAGTGAAGAGGGAGAGAAATGTAAAAAACTGTCAAATGATCTGAAAATGCAAAACAGCAGTTTTAACAAATAAAGGATAAATGATTACATAAATGCTGCTTAGGTTGCAAGTTTCAGAAGGGTTTCATTTTTTAAATCGTATTTTCACTTATTGAATTGTTTTCTTTGCCTGCAGTTTTAGGTTTATAGTTTATTTACGATCTCATTTTTTTCATTTAGAATTTCATTTTTCAACTTTACGGTGTATTATTTTCATTTCCATGGAGCTGACCCTATACTGATGCCATATTCTTGTTATTCTGCTGTTTTAGGAACAGTACAGTCACTGAGTGAATGCCATGCTGTATCATGCGGTCTAGCTATAATATATAACAATAATAATATAACATTATTATGGGCAATAAAGTGGAAAGTTTATTTTCTGAATGTTTCTGGCAGTACATAGAAACCCCTAAGAAATGTCGGAAAATATCTAGTTTTTATTGTATTTTTTCTGGTTTTGGATGTGTAATTGGCCATTTGCTCGCATAAAAATAAACTTGTAATGTTCTGAAATTATTGATGATAAAGATATTTAAGATTGACATAAACACACATCAAATATGACCTTATGTTAAGTGATAAAGTTTCATGTGCTGGTGAACAGCCTCATGAATGATTAAAGAAAATTCACCTGCAGTTACAAAGACATAAACACAGAAATGTTGCACGCTTGTTGCCCCTAAAAGTACTGCTCTGAGCTAAAGCGCTAAGACGTCTGCTCTGACAACAAGCTGTCCTTTAGATGATGTAATCCTTACTTTATCTACTTAGCATGCAGGCATTTTCTAATTAACACTGGACACCAAGCACAGCTGTTTGAAAGGCAGCGTGTCTGAACAATTTCACACTCAATACTAACACTCCTCCTTTCCCCAGGTACACACGCCCAGTAAAAGAGAAGATGGCTGGATGATAAAACGCACAAAGCACACAGAGACTTCATAGTATCTGATGTCCAAAAGTTCAGACGTTTCACTCACGTTAGCAACATGGATCCTCTGGGAACATGTACAAAAATTAATGATAACCTGTTCTGTCATCATAACATTTTCATCATTGAATAAAAGTGCAGAAAAATTGAATGAACTTTTACACCCAAAAGGTCATCTGTTCAACAATAAAACAGGAACTTGTACATCTAATTCCTAGATGTAAATCAGAAAAGAATAAAAGATGAGAGGGCAACCTTACAGATTTCACTTTCTGTTTTTGCTTTCTGGCCAGTGTTGGGCAAGTTACTTCAAAACTGTACTGTATTATTTATTACTTGTTACTGTCATCCATCCATCCATCCATTTTCTGTAGCCGCTTATTCCTCCACAGAGGGTCGCGGGGGGAGCTGGTGCCTATCTCCAGCGGTCAAGGGGCGAGAGGCGGGGGACACCCTGGACAGGTCGCCAGTCCATCGCAGCTTGTTACTGTCATTTTAAAGTAATTCATTACATTACAATATTACTGTTTTTTAAATGAAAGGCATTACACTACTTTTGCATTACTTTAAGTTACTCTCATCAAAATAACTGTAAATATGGATTTGACCATCTAATTGTAACTCATGACTCTCAGTGAGCTCATTCCACTTCCAGTGGAAAGTGATGTGATGGATACATGGAGATATCCAACTATTAACCCATCCATCATCATCCATCCATTCATCCATCATTTATCATCCATCCATCCATCATTTATCCATCGTTTATCATCTATCCATCCATCCATAATTTATCATCCATCCATCTTTTATCCATCCATCATTTATCCATCCCCCCACCCACCCACCCATCCATCCAAACATCCAACCACCCATCCATCATTTATCATCCATCCATCCAAACATTCATCCAACCATATTAACCCATCATATCTACAAACGATACAGTATATTCAAATATATTCACACATATACAGTATAAACCTGAGGGAGCTTGTGCGCATGGGAGGCCTTTTTCATTAGTTTGACTCCTACCTCCACCTGTGTGCTCCTATTCCTGCGGCAGACGCTGCATAACGCGCGCTTTCCTCTGCTCGGTGCGCGAGAGAGCGAACTCTCCAACTCCTGATGTGAATAATCCAGTCTGTTAGAGTGACTCTTTATGACGAAACTTCTCAGTTCGCTTCAGTTTCCGAGCGGCGCGCTGCAGGCCTTGGTTCCCGGGAGGCGAGCGCGCACGACTTGGGCAGCACACGCGACTTGTGCGCGCTCCTCCGACACAGTTCGGAACCACGCATGAATTTGCTGCGTGGCCCAGACAGAACCGGACTCATCTCTGCTCTGTCTGACTACCGGAAGTGAAACATTTGGCGCTGAGTGACGTTTCTCCTCTGGAAAACCACTTTAGTCCGGATTAAATATGCATTGTAACGCGCGCCATAGGCTACCGAGTAAAATATTAGTTTTTTTTTTCCTGTAATGCCTTACATTACTGCGTTACAGAAAAAAGCAATGCATTACAGTAATTAATTACTTTTGTAACTTGTTACTCCCAACACTGTTTCTTACACACTGATATGTTTAAGATCAGTAAATAAATTTCAATCCCTGAGAAAATACTAAATGTTTCTAGATAAAGATTACATTTATTAGGAGAAAAAAGCTATCCAAACCAACCTGGCTCTTTGTGAAAAAGTAGTTCCCCCTAAATTTCATAATTTGTTAACATTCAGAAACAACTACAATCCTGTGTTTGTGATAACTAGTAACGAGCCTCTCTCATCACTGTGGAGGAATTTTGTCCCATTTTTCTTTACAGAATCATTTGAATTCCGTCAACACTGGAGGGTATTCCAGCATTAACAGCCTCTTCAAGGTATCCTACAGAATTTATGGTTCAATCACTTACAGCAAGCCATCCAGTTCCTGAAGCAAAGCAGCCCCAGACCATCCCACTACCACCACCATGTTGGACTGAAGCTCGTCTGAAATGCAGTTTACACCAGATGTAACAGAACACACACCTTTCTGATCGTTTTACTTTTGTCTCATCAGTCCACACAATATCTTCCCAAAGCTCTTGGGGATCACCAGGGTGTTTTTTGGTAAATGTGAGACTGTTTTTGGTCAGCAGACGTTTTGGACTTGGAACTCCTGTGGAGGTCAAACATTTTTGCCCTCCTGTCTTTTACTTATTGTTGACCTATGACCTTAACCATAAAGAAGTGAGGCTTGCAGGGCTATAGGTGTGGTTTATTTTTTTCCTGGATTTCATCATGTGTTGATTTTTTAGATATTTTAGCCTACATTATGATGTCATTCATGTTCTATTGAAGTGATTACTTAATTCTACAGACTTAGCAGTAATCAGACCTGGGTGTGCTATTTACAACTGCAGAAACTGTGTTTTAGGCAAAATGAACCAGTTTACATTGCGTTCACATTTCACTCATGTTCCAGCCTCTTCTAGGTGGCAGGAAAACTCCTGAAGAGCTCATCTTGGAAGCAAAACAGTTTTATTGCTCTAATGTTTAAGGAATGAATGTTTGCAGCCTGAAAAGCCCACAGTACATGTGCATTTAGATTAATGAAGGTTAAATGGTGATTTTACAGCATCATGTGTGGAATACCAAATGAAGATGAGAGTTTATGGATGTCTGTGTATTAGATATGAGCAGCAGATGAGCCAATCATTTATAGGAAACTTGTGGTTCTGCTGACAGTGAAGTTTGCAAATGCAAAGTGAGAAAATGGACTCTTTCATCTGCATAATACAGTCCTAATGTGAGAAGAGCAATCTTTACATCTCAATCCACATGCTGCCATGGGTAAAGCTGTCCTATTATCACTTGACAGAACAGCCATAATGATGGTGGTACACACACAATGTATAATTGCTTTAATTTTAATAGCAAATACACTCAAAGCACAGCCATTATGTCCTAAGTGTGAGTTAATTGCTTGTTAGTGTCTAAAGAATGAGTGTGTCTGCTATGTCTATACTGAAAGAGCACACTTTTCTGAAAGGGGGGACTGATTTTTGAAGTCTGTGTGTTTGACAAATACCAGACAAAAACCCGACAGCTGGAGCCAAATATCAAAGCGTTTCCACTGACACCGTGTGTTCGTGAAGCTCGCAGTCATCAAAGCAGTTTTCAAATGGAGCAGGAAAGGCCACGCTGCGTCTCAGGGATGTGTTCCTCTCATCGCTGACCACCAGATGTACAACAAACACACAGGCAGGAAAATAAAAGATGAGAAACAGGGTCACATCTTAGCTCAGCTACAGCTGGGAAAACACAAGAGGTTATAACAACCATGCTCCTATTCTACAGAAGCTGCATGGTTTTCAGGGAAAATACTGGCTAAGATATCATCACACACACACTGTGCATCGTGCACACTGCAAAATTTCAGTGGTAAATTGACTATTACAGCCAATTGCCACACACACAGCATGAGGCGATTTGTTTCTCGGTGAGTTTTGTGAAATACAAACACACTCACTGGCACAGCACAAAATGTAAAATAAGCAATAAAAGGTTTCTTCAAGTCCAAGAAAAGAACAAACAAATCTGCATTCTGAGTTTGTGAAATCACAGAAAAAAAAGTGATGAATGACTTGAATGACTGCGGTGTTCACCAGCTTTTTTTAAATGGGTTTTCTGTTGAGGTTCTGATGGGGTGAGGCATGGCCTGATTGACAGAAGCTCAAATAAACCAAAGTCAGAGCAAAGCTGATCATAACTTTCAGTTTTTTAAATGTATTTTTGTGTGTTTTTATTTAAAACATCTCTTGTAAAAGAGACTTTGAACTTCTTTGTTTTTAGAAAATTCATTATAGCTGACCTATTTCTAAAATTTCTGCTTGGTTGAACCCTATCATCCATTGTGTTATTAAGTCTGTATTACTGATCTGCCAAAAGAAATTCTGAACAAAATTTAATAAAAAAAAAAAACCCACCAGTTTTGTAACTCAACAATTCAGTGTGTTACTTTCTGGTTATTTAAGAAGTTGTGTAGATTTTGTTAATACAGGACATACTCAGTATGTGCTCTTATTTTTATCTCATGGTGAAAAAATCACAAATTTCCAGCAATTTTCCCCAAAAACAGACTTATGCACAACTGTTCATAAATTAATTTGATACAGCAAATATTACTGAAGTCAGAATGATCCTATCCTATGTTTGTCGCTGAGAATAGACTTAAATTTAAAAAAGTTAACCAAAAAATTGAAAACAATTAACCCAGACAGATAGGAGCTGAACTGGTCTGTAGTGGTGAAGAAGGAGCTGAGCCAGAAAGCTAAGCTCTTGATTGATCTACAGTCTAGTCCTGATCATGGTCATGAGCTTTGGGTATTGACCGAAAGAACAAGACCGCAAATACAAGCAGCTGAAATGAGTTTTAGAACCGCTGCCCCCCCAAATCGAGAGGAGCCAGTTCAGGTGGTTCAGGCATCTTGTCAGGATACGTCCTAGACGCCTCCCTAAAGACATGTTTTGGGCATGTTCTGCTGGCAGGAGCCCCCTGGGTAGACAAGCTGGGGGAAGTACATCTCCAGGATGGCCTGGGAATGCCTGAGAGTCCCACTGGAGAAGCTGGTGGAGGTGGCCAGGGAGAGGACGGTCTGGGATTCTCTTCTAGGGATGCTGCCCCTACAACCTAAAAGTGGAGGAAGGCGAGTTGAAACAGCTATTATTTGTGTCCACAAGTTCTTTCAACTATAGATTTGATGATTTGGTTTCTGTTTGAGCCCCACTGTTTAAAACTACTTTAGACATTGGTTTACGATGTTACCATTACCATGTCTGCAGTGATGGGAGAAAAGAAGTGATGCTCTTTGGCTGCTTTCCTACGCACATGCCGTTAGGAATTATAAACAAATGTAGGAAGTCTATTTGCTGTTTCTAAATTCTTCCATTTTATAACAATGAAAGCTACTGTGCTTTGGGGCTCTTTAAATACACCAGATATTTTCTAGTTTCCTTTGCCAGATGTGTCCTGACCCAATTTTATCTCAGATGTCTGTGTACAATTCTCTTAACCTTATTACTTGGTTTTCATTTTGGCTAACACAATTGATGACATATAACTCCCTTTCTAATCATGTTAATATTATTATTTTAATCAAATATTTAAGGAAAGCTATGGAAACATGACAAGAAGCATATAATTAGACCACACTATGCCCTAAACTCTGCTGCCAGGGATCTCACCCACACTTAAACCTGGAAACACTTAACTCCAACCACCATTCAGCTTCTCCAGTTGGGACTCATAACAAAGTTCTCCCTTTCACCAACAAATCACTGCCCCATGTGCTCTTCAGAACCTCTCTGACCTCCTTTCACTCAGTCTTGGCAGCTCAGGTTTTCGGATTCTGGTTTGCTCTCAGCAAGAAAACTTTTGGTGACAGAACTTTCAGCATTGCAGCCCCAATCCTCATGGATGGGACTGTAGCCTAGGCACTGTGATGGGCCGTAACACGTTTGAAGTAATGCATTACTGTAATCCAATTACATTTTTCAAGTAACAAATAAAGTAAGGGATTACAATTTCAAGGAATATAAAGTAGATTACTGTTACTTCCCTGCATGAAAGCTGCATTACTAAATGTAGGAGCCTCATTACTTTTACGTATATGAGCTGTGACATCAGTGGTAACAACAGACTTGTGTGTAGATCAACAAGTGATCACATGGAGCACAGAGGGAGCAGAACTCTGTGTGGGAAGACAACTTGTATCTACAGCAAAAAGTTACATCTCATATCTGAGCAGCACCTAGCAAGCCGGCACGGGAATGTGGAACTCATTGAGAGACCCCCGGATCCCCCACTGACATGATCGCTGCAGCTACCGCATCCAATTCCACTGGACAGACCTCCAACTGCCCTTCTCTTGCTAAACAGGTGAAAACAAACTTCAGAGAGACTGGATTTAGTGCAGCTTGCTAGATTATAGAGGACATGGTACCCATTTCCACTGTGGACTCAGCCTCATTCCAATGCATTGTAGAAAAAATACCCACCAAGAGCAGCTTCAAGCTGCCACAGACAAAGTCATTAGCAGGATACATTGACAGCACGGACGTAACTGAATGTGCAGAAAAGCAACATCAGTGCCCATGGAAGCCCACATTAAAGATACAAGATCTCAATGAAGTTA
The DNA here is from genome assembly GCA_006937965.1 of Callopanchax toddi. Taxonomy (NCBI): domain Eukaryota; kingdom Metazoa; phylum Chordata; class Actinopteri; order Cyprinodontiformes; family Nothobranchiidae; genus Callopanchax; species Callopanchax toddi. The sequence goes on along the minus strand of SSNR01000488.1, from coordinate 224,555 downwards.
AAGCACTAAAACCTCAATATGGCTGTTTTATGTCCTCTCAAAACTATTCTAGACCATGAGCGTAAACTTGGCATGGATGGAGGTGACGTGTCCCCACCAATACCCAGCGATCACTGAATTGTCCCAACAAATAATTTGATCCAAGGGTGCAGAAATAGCGCTGCATCCCCACTAATAATACGTGCAGCCCAGCAGACCAGGTGCTGTGCGTGGAGCCCATGGAGCTGTGTCCAGGGTAAGGAAGTATACGTGTCTGGATTGACCGGCGCGAGCCACTCACAGCCTGCGCCTAGCCGCTTACACCAATGGTACCTGCTCTGGGTCTGGATGAGGACCGGGCTGGACTGACTATTGGGCATTTTCCTAGTGATGTCAACTTTGGGCCGGTCTGGACCAGGACCAGGACAAATCGCTCTAATCTGCACTTCCTGTTTTGATGCTCGCTCACTCCAACACCCCCCACACACACACACACACACACACACACACACACACACACCTCTACGCCATTGTTCGACATATCACTCATGATGGGGAGCCCACTGTGTTCTTAACATGCACCTAAAAACTTTGCAAACTGGCTGATTTTAACATTGTCTTCACTCTGTGTAACAAAAGCCTAGGTGGTGTCATGTAGAAATAATGAGGGAGATAGGAAGACCTGGCTTCAATTTTTATAAACTATATACAAAGACATGTTGAGCAAAAAAATCCCAGATTGAAACAATTCTGAGTGACTATCTGCTTTTTTGAAGATTAGAGAATGCTTTATTCTAGTAACAATGCTTATCAGAAATACTTGGCACTCAAGACCGTCTGCCTTTGTCAAAGCTGTATCAGTTCAAAGGACAGTTTGACCTGGCATCAGAATATAATCAGATGTGTATTCTACATGAGAACCTTGAAAGACAAGACACCAAATCTTATTCTCCATTACGAGTGGGGATATATAAAATCAAATGTAAAGAATTTGCAATAGAAAGCACAATCAGTAAATTCAAGGGAACAACCTGAAGTCCAAGTCAGTGAGACAGACACAACAAGGGACATATTAGGTTACTGTTTCTGAGAAACACATTTGAACTATCGCTGTTGTCATGAGCCCACGTGAAATATCACTTCAAACCAATAAGCCCTTGTACAACAGTGCACGCTTCATTACATGACTGAATCAAACCAGAGACAAATCACCTTAGGCCTTTTGCAAATCCCACTCCTCCCATCCTCTTCTCCACTCCACCCTGTCACCTCCTCCTCCTCCTCCTCCCACCATCTCCTCTCACAGCTCATTTCAACACAAATCTTTACTTTATTAAAAGAGAGAAAAGAACTGTGCGTCACTGGGTTCATTTGAACAATTATGCAAATCAGACAGGAGATGAAGCTTTTATTAATGTTAGAAAAGTGTTGCATCAGATACCGCTGAAGTTCATTAACTTACTCCGGCTGAAGACGGATACGTTCTTATTAGTTTGATGTCATCATGGTCTGTATCACATTATATCTTCCTGGGCTGCGTCAACGCAAAGCTCCCCTCGGATCGTGTCCTCAAGTAAAATGTGTGAATAGAGTGGTAATTCACGGCTAAAACTGTGCAAGCTTGATTGTTTTGTTTTTCTGAGGGTGAGCATTTATGAGCTAGGACTTATATTGCTTCCTAGGAACTTGGGTACAGTTGGTGCCATCACTTTTTAATGATGTAATAAAAAGCACAACCACCTGATAAGTCTTTCCTAATTTGTATTTATCCCTGTGTTTAAAATCAGGTTCTCTGTTGCCCAAGTCACATCTTTGTCCCTATACATCAATGCTTTTCTTTTTGCTATCTCTGCAGGTACAGGGCCAGTGAGGTGGTGGACCATCACTGACTGACAAGAACCCATGCTTTCTGTGGCTCCAAGGGGTAATTAATTTCAGCAAACGACCGCCACGTCTGTCGTCTTTTATAAACGAGCGTTTACGCGCTATGGACAATTTAACCACTCCACTGAGCCCGCCTTGACAGAAAGGAGTAAGGTTGTATGTGCGTGTGTGTGTGTGTGTGTGTGAGAGAGAGAGAGAGAGAGAGAAACAGACAGAGGCAATGGGAGGGAATTGGAGGGGAGAGCATGTTGCTTGATGACTGATGGAAGATTTAATCAATAGAGTAAGCACATTTACTCTCATGATGCTCACCCAACATTCATATTCATAGAGTTAATTCTCTCAACGCCTACGCTGTTGCTCACCACAAAAAATTGTAATGCATGAAAGATTTCACTACATCTCATCCAGCCTCATCAAAGGCCAACATCATAACTGCTAATTATGTACAGCATCATGGACTAAACATCATCCTGCTACTTTAGTCAAATGACATGACTCTGGGCCTGAGCTTAATTTGATAACCAAAATGAGAGTCTTCTACTACATTCTGGCACAAACCAATTTTTATCCTGCAAAGGTTAATGGCATCAATAGACATGCAGAATCAACCGCATCTAGAGAAACGATAGCTGTTCTAATGCATCTCATTCCTAAGCAGGATCCTGGCAATTTAACAGCATGCATTTAGACAACACACCAACTCATATATGGTCACTGTTTACTGGAATTTTTTTTGAATTGAAGTGCTACATGAGTGCTCTGCATTACACTCCCAGAAAAAAAGAATTATCCAATTGTAGCTTTAGGGTACAAAAATGACCCAGAACGGTATACATCAACTGTGCACACTTGTTGGTTCCCTTGTAATGTGTACATTTTAGAGATCATTGGTCCTCTGGTCACTGTCCTGTACTATAGAGTACCAGAGGAGGTTGGGACCCTTAAATGTTTCCAAAACTACTTCTACCTGAATATTTTAAATGTATTATACAGGTTGTTCCAGTCACCCATGTTTTGATTACCACATCTGGCATGTTAATGGAGGTGACACCTGAGCCAGTGAACCATCAGTCATATGGTTTTAACCCATTATGACATGGATTTGAACCCTTAATCTTATAACAAAAAACAAGTAATACCACAGAGATAACCTCCCAGTTCTGTCAAGGTTACCTAAGTATACAAGCTTTTAAGATACTTTCAATTAAACTTGAAAAAACTGTTACATTTTTGTTTTTTTATCCTGCTGTGGATCTGTGGACCAGCTCTTTACCCTTGCTAGGGTGATGGAGGGGGCATGGGATCTTGCCTTACCAACCCACATGAGTTTTGTGCATTTGGAGAAGGCATATGAGTGTGTCCCCAGGGTCACTAGGTTGGGGGTGCTTCGGGAGTATGGGGTGGATGACCTTTTGTTGGGGGAAATTCAGGCCCTGTACCAGAAGAGCCTAAGTTTTGTCTCCATAGCAGCAAGTTGGACCTGTTCTCGGTGAGGGTTGGACTCCACCAGGGCTGTCCTTTGCCATCAGTTCTGTTCATAACCTCTATGGACAGGATTTCTAGGCACAGCCGTGTTGTGGAGGGTGTCAAAATTGGTGACAGGAGGATCTCGTCTGTGCTTTCAGTGGATGATGTGGTCCTACTAGTTTCATCACGCTATGGACGATAGATCTTGCTGGGGAGGTTTGCAGCCAAGTATGAAGCAGCTAGGATGGGGATCAACACCTCCAAATCTGAGACCATGGTTCTCAACTGGGCAAGGGTGACTTGCCAATCCTGGGTTAAGAGATCGTATCTCAAGTGGAGGACTTTAAGTAGCTCAAGGTCTGGTTCACAAGTGAGGAGAGGAGGAAGCTGGAGATCAGCAAGTGGATCAGGGCAGTGTCAGCAGTCAGGGCTGGACTGGGACCATCCAGGCATTTTTGGTCATGGCAGCCCACCACCGCTTTTTTGTGAGTTCGTTCGGGAGAGGGGTGGGGGCGTTTGTTGGTGACTGAGGGACTGTAGGTGCATGTGTGCCACTGTGCAAGTGCCACTGAACATCTGCACCATTTGAACACTCCTTAGCTGTGCACCGCAACAGGAAGTCCTGATTAGAACTAGCCACACAGATCATGGGCTGCACAGCTGGGGAGAGGATGGTCTGAGATTCCCTACTCGGGATGCTGCCCCTGTGACCTGGATTTGGATGAGCAGAAGAAAACAAGGTGAGGCAAAATGGCACAGTAAATATATTTAATGAGTAGATGAATAATTGTTCTTTGCCATAGAATATGTAACCACTCTACCACCATGTAAGTTCATGATTCTATAGTGGTGTTAGAGAGAAAATATACACACAATATTTTTGTGAAGCACTTTGTGATTTTTTTCTGTGAAAGGTGCTATATAAATAAACTTTACTTACTTACTTACAATCTGCTAAGAGCAGCATAGGGTCAGATCTGGCAGAAAACAAAACAAACACAAATGAGCCATCAAATGGATTAACCTTTGAACTAAAGAAAAGAGTGAGCTCATGACCAAAAAGCTGCAGTGCTGATTTAACTCACAAAAAACACCACTAAATATAACCTATGACGTTACCAAGCCCTTAGTCAAAACTGTGCCATGAGACAAAGGAAACCCCTGCTGCAGTAAACCAGAAAAATATCCTCCTAAATCAAATGACAGAGCCTCTGCTCTGACAGAACGTTGCTCCAGGCTGGATAGGCAACACATGTGAACAGCAGATTACATAATTGAATTCTCTGAGTGCAGTCCAAGTCTGTTCTTCAGAGACAGGAAAGACAACCACCTCTGCTCCTCAAATGCAAATGGATAAAGGTAAAAGTTCAGATGTTGAGTTGTAGTCTAATGAAACAACCTGCTGCATTACAATATAATAAACTTTAAAAGCCATCTGATGGGAAATTTAAGCTGAAGAGATGCATGCAAAGATCTGAAGATCCCAAGCAACAAAGGGCTTCCATGATCTGATGTAAACACAAGCCCTAGTGCACAAACCCTCTTTACAAAGTCCATGACAACATATGCTCTTATAACTCTTCTGATTGTTTGTAGTTTTCTTTAAAACTTTGCTTTAAAAATTAACCCAAAGATCAACAACACAGTTAAAACCATAGCATCCTCCACTAGTGTTGTGGTGAAAGTCACATGCATAAGAAACATGGGCTGAGTGTTGCACAATCACAGAGTTCCTCTGGAAGTGTGAAAGTAAATATGCAGGTTCTCATAACTCCTGAAAACTCTGTGTTTGGTCTGCATGAGTACAACAGATTAACACTAAATAATTCAAAACTTCGTCTTTCATGTGAAAATATCACATGTAAAATCAGTCTGAAGGCAGGTGAGTTATTCATGCTGGAATGTGTAAAAGTTGGTAAAAGACTTCATCTCAAGCAGAACCTGTTCATAAAGACTTTGTTTTTTTAATTGGTACAGAAGAGCTGTTCAGACGCTCCACCTTGACTTGTTTTTCCTCTCTGTCTTTCTTAAACATAGCATGCTGGTCTCACTGTGACCTCTGGGAATCCAGTTTTAATTACAAATGCATCCGTTCATATAAAGTTGTTGATGCAGTTTTGTTATGCTGGAAATGATCTAATAACTGTCCCTGTGAAACACGTGATCTGAGCTGTGTGAAGCTGCGTATTCTAAATAAAACTTTGCTTCTGTTCATTTTGCCTTCAGAATTTTTTAAATCAAATTATTCGAATAATTTGATTAATCATTTCAGCCTTACGTATATAAGATAATAACAACAGCCCCTAAGCAAGTAAATTTCACAACAGGTAGGTATGCAGCTGCCAAAATTCCAAGCATTAATGACATTTCTTAAACTCTGTTTGAAGAAGAAGAATGCAGCTACTAGGACCTCACTATGCAGATTATTTTTGGCGCACCTTGACTTTGCTGGCCACCATGGAGTCACAAAATAAGAGACTAGCCGTGCCAGAGCACCTTCTCAAGAGCCTCCTGTGGTACTGACATAGCCGATGAGGGCAAAGCCCAAACTAAAACTGAGCGAGGATGTGGTCAGATGCAGCCACTTCAAAAGGTACGCTCAGCTTGATACATATGGAGGACCGATCCTGCCATATTTAGAAATACACATAGAAATAAATAACTGTCTTAATAAAACAAACAATCTTTTAAATATTGTGTCTAAAATATAAAAATGAGACTTAAAATTTTAATTCATCATAACGCGTAACATAAATTAATATATATTTACCATTTTCAACAATATTAATTTAACATTGTCATAATTATCTAATTTTCCATTTTATTTGCAATATTATTTTCCTTTGTTTTAATTATTATTTAATCATATTTTTATATTCTGCATTTATTTAATGCAATTTTTTTTTATTTCTTAATATATTTTTTCTTAGTTTATTATTATTTTACTCTATTTATTTATTTGTCCATTTAAAAAATTTCAGTAATTTCTGCTTTTTTTTTTTTTATCATACATTGATTTATTTTCTAACCTGATTTTCCTCCTAACATTTTTTTCACTCCAGTTTTCTCTTTTTTCTATTTATTTACACATTTCTGTATTTCTTTTCTTCATGTCCGCTTTTCTTTTCTTTCTGACTCCTTGTAACACATACATTGAGAAAAGGGGGAAGGGGAGGGGAGGGGAGCCGCGGCTTCAGAGTCAGCTTCTCCTATTGGACAATGTCAAGATCCAAGCTCTGTGTGCTGAGATCGATTATGCAGGTCTTGCTTCCTGGCCCGCTTGTGGCAGCGCCATACGGCTTTGGCTTGTGGTAACTGGCTGTGTTCGAAATGTCCACTCGTTCGTTCACTCACTCACTCACTCCATTTCCATCCATCCAGTTTCTTTAACCGCTTCATCCTCCACAGAGGGTCGCGGCGGAGCTGGTGCCTATCTTCAGCGGTCATGGGGCGAGAGGCGGGGGGACACCCTGGACGGGTCGCCAGTCCATCACAGGGCTCACTACATTTCGTCCCCTAGTCCGCTATATATGGGTTAGGGGACTGCCCCGTGTTCGGCATTTCGAACATATCATATATAACACCCATAGACATATATAATGATATTTTATTCATAATTATACAACACCACTCAAAAGCAGCAGCGTCATCAATTCGCGCCGGACCCCGAGAGACGTGTCGCACAAACAAAGGCAGGAATCATGTCAGAACTGGTGATGAAAACGGCAACTTGTTTCTTTTAGCTGAAAAGAAGTTGGATAATTATTTTCTCATTTCGGATTTGAAATAAAAGCCGTTTTTTTTTACCCGTAGCTGTTTTCTTAGCATGTTTTCCCCCAATTCAAGCGCTGACTGTTGCTAGAACTTTCATCAAGGCTGGATTAATATGGTTTGCCCGTCACGAGCAACATTAACACAACTGTCAGCTCACATGCACTTTTACAATTTAGCTACAGTATATAGCAGCTTCAGCATGAACATTTTTCAAAGTTTGAAGTTAAAATATAGCTGTGGGAGTTTTAAAAAATTGAGACTAGAGCTACTTATAGGTTGAGACGTGAGAAAGTTCTCACCAGTGAACACACACACACACATATAGGCATATGTATATATGTGTGTGTACACACACATATATGTGTGTATAGTGTGGTGACATATTTAGTTAAAACGTGAATTAGTAGCTATAGTAATATTAAATCATGTTCACATTCAATTAAGAACTGGTACATTTTAATTATTTAATTTTACTTGTCAGGAAATATGTTTTTCATTCTAATTAGGATCTTAGGCCTAGATGTCAAAACACCATTTTAATCAAATGTTTGAAAAATAGAGTTCATATAAATGTTAATAAAGCAAAGAAATGATGACACAGAAGTTTGTTTTATTTTTACCAGACTTTCTATTACAGAGCAGAGCTTCA
>SSNR01000488.1:122289-215277 GCA_006937965.1 Callopanchax toddi | reverse complement strand
AATTACGTCGGTAATCTCCGACTGTCGGACGTGTTTTCGCAAATCACAAAGAGCCGACAGTGAACACAGAAAACTTACGTGCACTCCTACTTTGGTTGTGTGTACTTGGATGTTGGCTCGAACTGGACGCTAAGTAAGAAAAAAGGGAAAAAATCTGTTCAAAGATGATCATATCTAAAATATATAGGAAGAACACAGAATCTGTACATTCGCAAAAGCAACTTACCTTCCTCTAACTCCTCCAATCTATTCACGGCCTCTCGCAACAGCTCAGACACAGACCGCGGTGTCTCCATTTTAAACTTCAAGTCCTCTGCCGGGAAGCAAGACCAACCTAATCGATCTCAGCACACAGAGCTTGGATCTTGACATTGTCCAATAGGAGAAGCTGACTCTGAAGCCGCGGCTCCCCTCCCCTCCCCTTCCCCCTTTTCTCAATGTATGTGTTACAAGGAGTCAGAAAGAAAAGAAAAGCGGACATGAAGAAAAGAAATACAGAAATGTGTAAATAAATAGAAAAAAGAGAAAACTGGAGTGAAAAAAATGTTAGGAGGAAAATCAGGTTAGAAAATAAATCAATGTATGATAAAAAAAAAAGAAGCAGAAATTACTGAAATTTTTTAAATGGACAAATAAATAAATAGAGTAAAATAATAATAAACTAAGAAAAAATATATTAAGAAATAAAAAAAATTGCATTAAATAAATGCAGAATATAAAAATATGATTAAATAATAATTAAAACAAAGGAAAATAATATTGCAAATAAAATGGAAAATTAGATAATTATGACAATGTTAAATTAATATTGTTGAAAATGGTAAATATATATTAATTTATGTCACGCGTTATGATGAATTAAAATTTTAAAGTCTAATTTTTATATTTTAGACACAATATTTAAAAGATTGTTTGTTTTATTAAGACAGTTATTTATTTCTATGTGTATTTCTAAATATGGCAGGATCGGTCCTCCATAGATACAGGCATATTTCCAAGCTGAGAAATGAAAGATGCTGACTCAGGGTTCATGAGTTCGTCACATTCCTCTTCAGAAACAAGGAGAGACCAAACAAGGCCAGTTTGCTCAGTAAATGACTGTTATTAAAACTTAAAACCACAAAACATTGCTACTTTCTCCCCAGACACTAAGAAGTTCAGATCCACGCCGCAGTCACTCGCTGCTCAGTCAGCCGAGTCCTGTGAAAACGGTTCTGTTTGCTTCTAACAATATCAGGTTGCCAGACTATTAGCACATCAGCCCAAGTCTGCTTTGTTCCCCCTGCCAAAGCAAGTTACATGGCTTGCCTCGATGTCAGTGTTTTCACAGCTAGACATACATTACTGTGTGACATCAAGCCCAGGGGCTTATAGATCTGCTGGATTGTATGACAGGGCTCTTTATGGCTTTTGCAGGATTGTATGACAGCAGTATGCCTGCTTTGATATTTGGCAGGGATAACTATAAAACATAACATTGGAGAACAGACTCATGTACTGTAGCCATATGAGGGGCCCAAGGCAGCAAGCATTTCCATAGCTACAAAAGAACTAAGGAATTGTTTGCTGTCCGAGAATGAAATTTTAAAGAAAGTAATTTTACATATAACGTTATTTATGATTACTACAAAGATTGACAACAACACTAAATTTAAAAAAGAGACATCTCAGTTGTTGTGGCAATAAAACATATCCAACAGAATATGATGATTAAGAATAATCAACAAGCATATACATCAAGTAAATGCAAAATTAAGTAAAAGAGGTGAAATGGGATTCAGCCAAAGCCTACACACAAATTCATATGGAACGCTAGCCAAGTCAGTGTGATGAGGGTGATGTTAATGTGTTTACGTCTCTGAGGTATGAGAGATTGATTAGTAAGCAGGCAGGAAAGATCAGAGGAAAGGAAAGGAGAGGAGGACAAGAGCAGAAAAGACAAGTCTTGTTTTTGAAACTAAATCTTGTCAATAATCTTTCTAGTTTTTTTATAAATTGAGAGTAGAAATGCATCTCAGTCCCTTTAGATAGACTATATTATTAATTACACCTGCCATGCTTACTGAGACACAAACACAACATTGTTGTCTAATAGCAACAGCTAACCTTCATGAGCATACATATGTATATATACAACATACAAATGTACTTCTTTCATCTTGCCTGTTGGCTATCATACACCACAAAAGCACCCATACAGGCTTCAAAATCAACAAGAGTTAATGGTTAAACAGGTATGTGGAGGTTTATTTAGTCGCATTAGTTGAATCTTTATGCTTTAAATTTTCTGCAGTGCCGCAAAATTTCAGACTAAAGGGCAAAAACTACATAAGCATATTATTCAGTGCATAAAATGAATGGATGTGGTTGGGAAAAATAATAACCGGATCTTGCAGGATGTAACCTTCCTCTGCCTTCCCTGTGGTACCTGACAGGCCTGTAGCTAAGCTCAACTGCAGCCATTACTTCCACTGTAGCCTTCCTGCTCCATTAAACCCAACAAGCTTAACTCAATGGCTTTCATTCCTCACAGCAATGGCTTCTGCTTCATACCCTTGTGGCTTTTAACGGGGGACGGGGGCGATTTGAGGGTGAGGCAGAGGGGGGGTGGATTATATTTCCCTTGTTAACACAAAATATGTCATGCACTGCCCTTGTTAACTTTAAGAGAAAAATCAGTAAAAACAGTATCTCTGCTTTTTCCACTTTTCTTGCTGCTGAATATAAAAATATTGCTCACCAGGGGCCACAGCTAGAATTTAACATCTGTAGTAAAAAAGGAAGTCGTTATGTTACACTGTCCTTGTCATGCACTGGTGTATAATCACCCAGCTTTAAATCTTACTTACAATCTGAGGTTGTTTTTTCTCACTAAGTCAGCAACTATCAATTAAGGGAAATTCTGGTTTATTTTTAAGGGCGCTGGTCATTGCTATTCATCCATTACTCTTTTGTTTTGTCATGATTTTTGTTATTTCTCACATTTTGCGAACTTAAGAAAACGCATGCAAAAAATGCATTAAAATGTGTGACTCCATATGCTGTGTTGTTGCTCTAGCCATACATTTTGTGGCTTCAACAAAATTGGCAAAAAAAAAAATGCACAATTTCTTCCACAATGGGATTAAGGCAAAACATGAGAGAACCCCCAGCCCTCATTTGACTTTATATGGTGAAACTGGCATTTTCAGTTTAAGTTTTGTGTGTAACATTTAACATTTTAGTAAAGGAACTCTTTCTGTTCAGTTTCTGTGGCTATAATAATATTGAAGATCTAACTTAACTTAAAAAAATGTGATGTTACTTTTCATTTTTGCACAATTTCTTATTGTTTGAGGTTCAGTGTCTATATACTTTGTGTCTGTATATTTATGCATTTTTATTGAAAAAAAATTATGAGAGAATAAAATGTATTTATTTAACCATCTTGATCAATCAGAAGCAGAGGGGTTCCATAGCAAAATGATCCGTGTACTTTTCGGTATTTGAAATTTTGTTTCAGAGGCAAAACACAAAAGCCAAAATCAAAGGAATTTTCAGAATTTTATTTTTTATTTAAAGAATAAGCAGAAATAAGATATTTTTGAAAGTTATAGTAACAAATAGAAGTCACAAACATAAAATTACACATGCTTTTATGGATTTATTTATGATTCAAATAATAAAGTCTAACTTGCCAAAAAACTGTTACAACAAAATCTGTGACCCATCAGAATCTGGGACTGCAGGGAGAGCAAGTCTGAATTACTCTGCTGCATAACCACTACTCCTGGCCAGTAGCATAGCCAGAAATAGCTTTTCAGCCAGTCCTAATAAAAAATGGGTGGGCCAAATAAATGTAATTGAAAACAAGTTTATTTGTAAATGTCACTTTTGTTTCAGCAGATATGTGTCTATACAGTGATCCCTCGTTTATTCTCAGTTACATTCTAAAAATAGCCTGCAATTGCGGTGAAATCTTCCAAGTAGCAGTTTTATATTTTTACAATTATTCCAGGTGTTTTAAAGCGGTAAAACCCCTCACTGCACACTTTATACACTTTTCTCAGACACACCTTTCTCTCTTGTTTCTCATTCTTATTTATTACATTTTTCTTTTATGATGTGTGAAAGAACAAAACAGATAACAAAATGTTTTGCGTTTTTCATTTCCCCCCTTAAAGATAAAAATCAAATAAGTGTTTCTTTTTTTATGATATTTTCTGCAACAAAATTTCAAATACCCAAAAAAACACTGACCCAAAATAAAGCTGAATGTTCAGTTATTAGCAACTCCCACATTTGTGAGTAAAACACATCCAAACAGCAGCTAACAGCAACATAAAGCAAAGCAATAAACAGATTTGAGTCATGTTGTGAGGGAGGACTGAGATACTCTTCTGTTGAGCTGCTCTCCAGTAATACTGTGGGATGAAATTTAGGAAATGTATCTCTGGGACACGATAAATATTTCATGACATATTATGAATAGATTCTTTGTTTAATTAGACTTGGAGAGTTGTCCCCTTTAGCCACTTTAAGAAAAAAATACAATCTTTCCTCCTGTAATTATAAAAGTTCCCCAGGCCAATACACGCAATAATAATTCACCTATCGACTTCTCTGTAAACTAAAAAGACTTGTCAGAGAGGAAGCGTCTGAATCTCATCAATCTGAATTTAATGATTTGACAGTGAAGCCATCTTAGTTACCAGAATACAATTAGATTATAATGAGGCTTCTGAGGCAGGGAAGCAAAAACACACAAGCTTACATTTAAATGTAACTTCCTGTATGTATTAACAATGTCAATATAACATCTACCTCAATAAGCGTAACTAGATAGATACAATCCCTTTAAAAGGTGATTAAATCAGACTCAAAGTTGGCAAACTGCACTGGAACGATGTAACACACACACACACACACACACACACACACACACACACACACACACACACACACACACACAAAGGACATGATTTTTTAATTCAAAGCCCGTAAATATAAAATGATAATAATAATAATAACTGAGAGTGTTTAAATTGCGCTATAAAATTGGGCCACAGTGGTGTCCATGGTATGGTGACATTTTGTTTCTCCTTTATTTCAACATTTGGCTCTGATCCATATTACTTACTCAGCTCTCCTAGTAACATGTATCACAGAGTCAAATCCTTCAAGAGAAGGTTCAGATCCACCCATTTTCAGACTATAGTTACCTATGTATGCCCCATGAGTAGAGGTTACAACACCTTGCTAAGGAGCGCTCATTCGGTCACGGGTGCTCAGTGACACACACATGCTTGCAGCGCCTCAACCTCCATCACTATTTAAGTGCTTTTAACAACAATAAAACTAGAGACAGTAGTAAACTTTCTAAAAGTCACAGATCATTCAGACTGACCAAGTTTTTGGATGTTCAAATGGAAAATCCGATTTCATAAAACTGAATAGTCAATCATTATATCAGATTTGGTATTTGTATTATTATTATTTGTACAACTGTGAACACTCACTGAGCCAGGTCTAAGTTGCAGCACATTTTGCAAATACACACACTTAGTAATGTATGTGCAATCATATCACAAAAGGAAAAAAGTTAGGTCTTTTTTTTTTAAGTGGAGAATCTCAGCACCACTGGCAGCGCTTTCACAGAACATTTTATTTTCTTTGAAGTGGTACAGTTAAATGAGTTCTCAAATCTCTCTAGGTTTCACTGCCACAGTGATATACAACCACAGCTGATAGGCACCACTTACATTCAATTATCTCTGTTCCTCTCAAGCGCACACTGAACAAGCATGCATACGTAGACGCATCAGTTCTTTCTGTGCAGAGAGAGCTGTGACTCTCATTACCAGCCCATACTGCGCTGCTTCAGCGCTCTCTATCTAAAATTAGGCAGGCGACATTGCAATGTGGCGCTTCACATATGCATTGAAAGAAAAAATAAAAAGGTACACTGGAATTCTGTAGGGGTGTTAAAACAGCAAAGGGAATGAAATGCCTCATTAAGCCTTAGCTAGTCTTTTGTTTTGTCACACATTTGATAAATTAAGTTTTTTTCAGACATTTAGTGTTTCAGTGAGAGAAAATTGTACACAATATTTCACATTTCTTCATCTGGATGAGTAAATAGATTAAATAAAATAATTTCTTAAATACATTACTGTTATCTAGCTATAAAAAATGTATGTCAATGATTTAGGGCAAAATTATAATACTTTTAGTAGCAGTTCTCTGGATTTGAGTCAGTTTCTTATACCCTCTGATTTAATCTATTATCTATTAAATGTGCTGCTGCTCCTCAAACCATAAAAACTTATTTTATATGACTGACTTCATATTTTATGTAAATGTCATGATGCAAATTAATTACATATAATGAATAAATAAAGCAAACCAATCAAAGGACAAAACAATGCTGACATTATCTGCTTAAAATTCTAGTCTAGTTCATGTGTGTTTTGTGGACCTGGAGAAGACTCACAATTGTATCCCCCAAGGCATTCTTTAGGGGTGATGGGGTCACTTTTAGTCCCTGTACAACCAAATCAAGAGTTTGCATTTGCATAAAGCTGGTCTTGTTCCCAGTGAACTCCTTCAGGGCTGTCCTGACTCTCTGATCCTGTTTATGGTGTTTGTGAATCAGGGTATCCTCTCTGATTTTTTCAGATGATGTGATGTCTTAAAGCCATGACTTTCAGCATGCAATGGGGCCATTTGCAGCTGAGTGTGAAGCAGCCAGGATGGGGATCCTCAAAGTTAAGGCTATGGACCTCAACTGGAAAAATGTGGAATGCCTCCTCCAGGTTAGGATTGAGTCTTTGATGAGCTGCCATCAAACTGTACTGTATCAGTTCTGCAAGAGTAATACCACTGTATAACACTTGTATGCAACGGAGCTTAGTGGCAAAAAGAAAATGGAATGCACAAGTTATTTTTGAGGTTTAAGTGCACCTGCCACTTATCTGCACTCCTGTAACTACTGGGGCCACAGTCAGTGGTTTTTGTCAATGCAGAAAAAAGTTGGATGCATTCATCTGCTTGATGTGTGTTGACACAATGTTCAGCTTGTTCATACTGATTTTTTTTTCTGTGCTAAAGATAAGGTAAAGAGCTCCATCATCCAGCTCATACTAGTGCCACTGATCCTTTGCATTGAGAGGAGTTAGCTGAGGTTTGGCATCTGATTAAGTTGCCTCCTGGTTGCCTCCCTCAGGAGTTTTTCTAAGCATTTCCTACCTGGAAGAGACCATGAGACAAACCAAGTACTTTTCAGAGTGATTAAACATCCTCTCTGAGAACACCTTGAAATCCCACAGGGGGAGCTGGAGAGTGTCACCGGTGAGAGAAAAAAACTGGGCTTCAGTCTTGTACCTTTTACTTCCATTACCCAATCTTGAAAAAGTAGCAGAAAATGAATACATGGTTGGGTGAATACACAAAAACCACCACCAACAAATCAAACATCCTTTACTAAATTCTAAACAAAATGTTGATATTTCTCCACAGCCTGAGTAAAGCTCTATTTGTTTCACAGCATCTCTAGAAGTTGTAGCCACCCACATTCACATGTCTCTTCTTGGCAGAGACTGGGAACTTAACTGTGGCTCTTGGATTCTGGACAGTGTTTCATCACATCTGTGCTGCTCAGCCCCCCGTGGCAGCTCAGAGGGGGACACATCTATAAATCTAACAGACACATAATAAGGGCTTCAAGCTGGCAGAAAGATGGAGGAGAGAGGAAAAAACATCCAGAGCAAACAAAACGATCTTAATTATCTAAGTGATCACACATGGTGGAGGACGCATCATCACTCTAAACTAAATCCAAATTCTGTTCATGCCCTTAATTTGAAAACTTTTTGGACACTATTGGCCTTCATCGAAAAGTGTGCAGAGTAAGAGGAGAGGGGGGAGGGGCATCCTGAGACTCAGACCTGGGACAACTGTGAGGCTCGCTCCTCCGTATTTGAGGCATGTCTTTTCACTTCATTTCATTCTGCGACAGCTTCCACAGACTTCAAGCTCTAACGTGGTAATTGATTCAGTAAGTGCAATTATTGTCTCAGATTTGAGGAATGACTCATCTGAGTCTTTGCAATGCATCTGTGCTGTTTGCAGGCTTGCCAGTTAGTCGACCCACTGACTCATTTTGCACTCAGCCCACTCAGGAAAACACATGCACACACACACACACACACACACACACACACACCTGCACACACAGAAGTTAACTGCTGTATCCGATTCTTCCAAAAATGTAATTCATTATTGGGCAGCTTGTATATTGTTATCTGTGAAGCAAAAAAAAAAAAAACAATATACTGTAACACAACACTAACTGATATAAAGGCTGTTTTTATGTGTGCATTTTACTGTGCATGTGTACACTTCCTTAGCTTTGTTTGTTGTGAGTTCTGTAACTAACCTCTGAGGGAACAATAATTTATCCTTTTATTGTTCCTTTGGTGGAATTCTCACAGCATTTGACTCATCCCTGAGGGGCAGTGGATAACTTTGGGGTTCAGTATCTTGCCCAAGGATGTTTCAGCGTGTGGGCTGCCAGAACAGGGGATTGAACCGCTCACCTTCTGATCAGCAGACAGCTGTCTTTACCTGCCCCAACCTGACAGACTGTCAGAATAACAACAGAAGTCAAAAGCCAGTCTCTGATTGGACTATGGCTATAGGGAGGGAGAAAAATGCAATAAAAAAAGCAAATTTTCCATTGGAAGTACACTGAATCAGTCCTCCCTCTGCAAAATTGCAAATAAATTTATGCAACAAGAAAGGTTAGTTGGCTGCATGGTGGCGCAGTTGGTTAGCACTGTTGCCTCGCAGCAAGGAGGTCGTGGGTTCGCGTCCCGGCTCTGCGGCCTCTCTGCGTGGAGTTTGCATGTTCTCCCCGTGCATGCGTGGGTTTCCTCCGGGTACTCCGGTTTCCTCCCACAGTCCAAAGACATGACTGTCAGGCTAATTGGGCTGGTAAATTGTCCTTAGGTGTGAGTGGGTGTGTGGTTGTTTGTCTCGTTCGTCTCTGTGTGGCCCTGCGATGGACTGGCGACCTGTCCAGGGTGTCCCCCGCCTCTCGCCCCTTGACCGCTGGAGATAGGCACCAGCTGCCCCGCGACCCTCTGTGGAGGATTAAGCGGCTACAGAAAATGGATGGATGGATGGAAGAAAGGTTAGTTTCAAAGCTTTCCCAAGGATGTCTTACATTTCTTGCAGTTGCTAACGTACTGAACATAAATTAAGAGGAGTTTTCATAAACATGCAATGACTGTGACTATTTTAGGAGAGAATTTCTCTTGCAAATTATTTTGCACATGTTCAAAATCCTGCAACACAAGAATGAGACCATACAACTCAAGTGTGGAAATTGAGAGCCTCTGCAAATATTTCAATATATTTTGGTGAGTTCCTTGCTAATGCAATTGCAATTTGCCACCAACAGTCACAGCCCAGTGGCTAAAATGTGAATATATTCCTGGACTGACAATGAGTGAGTTAGTCAAAATTTAGAAATTCAGATTTTGGTAACAACAGCTAGTTGGTCCTGTTTCTCATCTTTTTCTCATGTAAACAAATGTTTTCCACCATGTTCTTGATTAAGACATCGTGTCAGTCTTTATCTTTCATCAGTAAATGATATTACATTTCCTTCTTCGCCACAGACAGTGATTCCCAAAGTTGTTGTCAAGACTCCAATGGGGGTCATGAAACACCAAATGGGGGGACTTGACAGGTTTGTATAAACCAAACTAACCTTGTCTGACACACAAGTCTTTGCAACTTTCTTTTGTTGGTCTAAAACCAAAAGAATGGGAACCACCGTCTCAAGAGACAAAATAAAATAAAATATACATTTATAAACCAAAAACTGGGAAACACTAAAGAAAAAAAAACCACAGCAAGAAAACAGGGAGGCTTGTAAAAACAAAGACAGAATAAAGAACAAGTTAGAAATACAGAGAGACAAAGTAGGGTCTGATGGATGAAGCTGAAGAGGAGGAAGAAAAAAGAAAAGTAAGCTCGTCCTCCACCGGCTGCCTTTCCGTCAGGCTCTCAGCTGTGCTGCAGGAGTGGGTGGCTGATGAGAGGTGAGTGGATGTGCTACACAGAATATGTGTGTATGCCACATGTTCCCTGAGTGTGAGGACCAGTGGGGGGGGGGGGTGATAGATTATCAGTTGAGACACAGGATGGAGGGATTCTACTCTTTCTTGTTTGTCTCAGTCACTCTCTGGCTCACTTCTTCCTCAGATGTTCAAGGTCGCCACAACGCTGCAAAAGTTTGGAGGTTACATGATACCAGTAGCTCAAGAGTGACTCAGCACTTTTCTCTTCTCTGCTTGTCTTGTAGGACTTGGCACAGGAGCAAGAGTGACTCCTGTTAAATGTCTAATTTCACCAATGGCATTATGGGTAAATTAAGTCATGCTACATTTCTCTGCACATTTTCTTGGCATTTATACACAGAACACCATGTTTCCAGTTTACAAAAATCTCTTTTTTTTCAGTTAAATTCAATCACTTCTCTCCTTTGTATCATAAAATGTTAGTTTTATTATCTACAGTCAGAGAAATTTCATTCCTGATACAAATCTATCTCAGATTCCCATTCCATCTAAAGTAGCTTTAATGAAAGCTGTAACTTGGATTAAGTGGATTAAAGAGTGGTTCAGAAAACTGATAATAAATCTCTTGACGCCTCTTGAGGTTTCACTTCCTTTCAGCTGTGTTTGCCCAGTAACAGAAGAACTACATTACTATTAGACTCAAGCTGATCCCAGGCCTGTATCTGTATGCTTTATGCTTGGCCAAACAACACACAAAGCCTGAAATGTCAGCCCAAATTACAGCAAAGAGCCAAAGAGAAACAAAAGGGAGGGCAGCATGATGGATGTTTAATTTCTGATGTTTTTTCTCAAATTGGTAGTGGTATTGTTGCACAATAACCTCAAAGCTTTTCAGGAAATGGTAATAATGTCCTAATAGTGTTCCAAAAATACTAAGATTGAATTTCCCACAAACATTATTAATCTTTTTAAAGAGGAAATGCTCTTTTAGGGGCTATGCATCTATTATTTCACCACAACACTCACTAAGAAGCCTTGAAGACTAAATAGACTGCACCACTCCCCTGTTTATGACCATAAACAAACTGCATCAGCACACAGTAACAGGAGGTTATTTGGTGAGCGAGGCTGCAAATGCACTGCCATGAAGGCTCATAATGCAAAGAACGAATCAACCGTCTCAAACCTTCAGCACTGAGCTGTAAATGTTAGCAACAAAATTGCAAGAAAATACCCACGTTTTTTGTTGGAATCACACTAAAATTGTATGACACTTATATATGACTGGGTGACACGGAGCATATAATGTGATTACAAATAAATTATGACAGCTGCATGCAAATGTTTTGAGACAATTTGGAAACTCGCTTGTTAATATTTTTTCAACTTTTGCCAGTTGCAGCCCAGTGGGTTACAAACATTACATAATATTTTTCAAAGATTTCTTTATTATTCAGCTTGCAGTGAAACACTGCTTTATTCTTGCTTCTGCAGCTGAGTGTGTTTGGAAACCAAACAGTGTTGAAACACATTTCGACATTATCAGATTATTTGCTGATCATCTTTCATTTGCTGGAATTCATTTGTGAACTGAACCTAAATAAGGTCAAAATCATTTATTGCAACAAAGTGCTCAGATGACACATTCAGAGGATTCCCTTTCTCCTTTACTTCTTCTTGGCTTTTATATTTCTCATTCACACACGATCACTCTCCTTCCCTTCATCTCACTGACTCTTTGTGTCTATTTAGTCCAGCCAATCACTACAAGTTTCTGGGATTCCTGCCATGGAGTCCTATCATGCTCTGTACTGTATCATCCATAATATCATCTTCCAAAAAGTATCCCAAGAGTCAGATGCAACTGGCTTAGCATGAAAGGAGTTGTGTGTGTGAGTGTGTGTTTGTTCACTTCATATTTAGCGCTCACAGCCAACTGACCCTCATCCCAACCCTCTCCTAAAGCCCCAAACCAGCTTCCAAACTGGAAAGGCAGCGACAATCTCACATGTTCCAGATTTGATTATTTTCTTTCCCAATTTATCTGTAATCCATCTATCTGTTCATTACAGCTTCAGCTACAACAGCCTCAGTACCAGCCTACAAATGAAACATAAGCAGGAGAAAAAAGCACAACCCTTCATTCACAGACCTCCATTCATCGACCCTAAACCAGCTCCAGATTTAGGCTGCACCACATTCTCCACCTCACAGAAACACAAATCTGTTCCTCAGACATCTTCTCAACATTAAGTCCTTCTAGAAAAATATTGACTTAGCAAAATTGGACTTTTAAAGAATCAAATGCCTACCAGATTATCAATTGTTACAGTCATTTTCCTTCCTACCTACCTCCAGTCTAATTTCCAAACTTCTCCTGTTTCCCAGTCCCAGACCATTACCCTCACTTCACCCCAACCCAAGCCTCAAACCCTTAACCCCAGTTTGTCTTTAGTCATTCACTCCTCACCACACAGATGTTTCCACAGGCTGCTCTAAACTTCCTACAGTTGAAAAAAAAACAAGTCAAAGCTTTTAACAGGGCAGTCGCTTCAAAAGGCAAAAGTTAGTATCTCACTGGGATGAGATTGTTGGTAACTGAAAATGAAGTCATATGACCTAAGTGACCACATATTAAACCTGTTTCCTACAAATTGACTTGATAGGATTCCAACTGAAAGAGTTACTGTAGGTTTAGTCAGTAAAGCCTCTGAGGGGCCCAATGGACAAAAATATTAGACAGGAAAATAAATGACCCTTGTTATATCTGGGCCATCTGTAACCCAAACAAAGACATCTAGACATCAGGTTTCCTTCTTCATTTTTGCAAGAACAACAAAAACAACCTGTTGCTGCATTCTTCTTTAATGAGGTGGCTCTTGACTCAGCGAGGTCAGATTATAGGAAGTTAGTCATAAAGCCACAACAACCAGATCATTTCTACTGGCCTGCTGACCACAGATCAGTTTCACACTATAGGTGCTCATTTAAATGCTTAGGAATAGAAATACTACAACAAGCTAATTAGGGAGAATTTAGAAGTTACTTTTAAAGCTTCATCAGAACATTTGTTTTTTGTTTTACAAAAATAAATAATAATCTCTGATGTGAGTTTTTACTGTAGGCAACAAAAGACTTGATGGTTTCCACATTATTTGCCCTTGTTTGACCTTTAGGTTCTAAATGCAGAAATTAACCTGCCTTTAACTGAGTCTGCTTTCCTTTGCTTTTCTTAAAGAGGTTTGTGATTTTTTTTTTTTTTTTGGTTTGGTCTTCAACATGCAATAGTTCAAGTGCACTCACACCCTGCCTACAAGTTAACATTTATAGTAGAGCCCTGCATTGGGACTGGGATCCTGTGTGTAAATTATTACAATTATTACAAACAAGGATGGTAAAGAACTGGACTTGGGGTTGGACGCAAATACTGTGGGAGAGTGTGAAAGTTTCAGAAAGAGATGCAATAGTCAGAAAATCTGTGCAGGAATTCATAATAATTCTTAATATGCAGCTCTAGTTGTAATAAAATATACATAATAAAATATAATATTCTGGGAAAAAAACTGAAAAAAATTAAATTTGAGTGGAAAAACAAAGATTACAATGAATTCCCTAGAGCGCTACTTTCAGTGTTGCATTTTAGTATTTTTGTTGTCATACATAGTGAGTTTTAGACCCCTCGCCTCGCCTTCTTCCGCTTATCCGGGTCCGGGTCGCGGGGGCAGCATTCCAAGTCGGGCAGCCCAGGCCACCTTCTCCCCGGCCAAGTCCACCAGCTCCTCAGCTGGGACGCCCAGGCGTTCCCAGGCCAAACTGAAGATGTATTTCCTCCATCTTGTCCTGGGTCGACCCGGGGGCCTCCTGCCGGCAGGACATGCCCAGAACACCTCCCGAGGGAGGCGTCCAGGAGGCATCCTTACCAGATGCCCGAACCACCTCAACTGGCTCCTTTCGACATGGAGGAGCAGCGACTCTACTCCGAGTCTCTCCCGGATGTCCGAGCTTCTTACCCTATCCCTAAGGCTGAGCCCGGCCACCCTGCGGAGGAAACTCATTTCAGCCGCTTGGGACGTAGACCGACCGGTAAATCGAGAGCCTTGCTTTCTGGCTCAGCTCCTTCTTCACCACAACAGACCGGTTCAGCGTCCGCATCACTGCTGACGCTGCCCCAATCCGCCTGTCGATCTCCCGCTCCCTCCTTCCCTCACTCGTGAACAAGACCCCGAGATACTTGAACTCCTCCACTTGAGGCAGGACCTCTCTCCCGACCCGGAGTTGGCAATCCACCTTTTTCCGGTCGAGAACCATGGCCTCAGACTTGGAGGTGCTGATCCTCATCCCAGCCGCTTCACACTCGGCTGCGAACCTCCCCAGCAAGAGCTGAAGGTCAGAGCCTGATGAAGCTAGGAGGACCACATCATCTGCAAAAAGCAGAGACGCGATTCTCCTGTCACCAAACTCCACCCCCTCCACACCACGGCTGCGCCTAGAAATCCTGTCCATAAAGGTTATGAACAGGACCGGTGACAAAGGGCAGCCCTGGCGGAGTCCAACCCTCACTGGGAACAGGTCCGACTTACTGCCGGCTATGCGGACCAGACTCACACTCCTCTGGTACAGGGACTGAATGGCCCTTAACAAAAGACCATCCACCCCGTACTCCTGGAGCGCCCCCCCACAGGGTGCCCCTGGGGACACGGTCATAAGCCTTCTCCAAATCCACAAAACGCATGTGGATTGGTTGGGCAAACTCCCATGACCCCTCCATCACCCTAGCGAGGGTAAAGAGCTGGTCCACAGTTCCACGACCAGGACGAAAACCACATTGCTCCACTTCAATCCGAGATTCAACCATCGACCGGAACCTCTTCTCCAGTACCCTGGAGTAGACCTTTCCAGGGAGGCTGAGGAGTGTGATCCCCCTATAGTTGGAACACACCCTCTGGTCCCCTTTCTTAAAAATGGGAACCACCACCCCGGTCTGCCACTCCACAGGAACTGCCCCCGATGACCACGCAATGTTGCAGAGACGTGTCAGCCACGACAGACCTACAACATCCATAGACCCCTCTCTTATAATATTTGTTGTTACTAGCAACAAAGATAGCAACGTTTTCTGATGTTATTGAAGACAACTGAGCATATTTCATTCTCAATGAACCTGCTGTGGACCTTCACCCTAAAAACACCCCGCAGTCCCAGGCCCGGATAAAGAAGGGTTAGAATTTTTTTTTTTTAATCATGGGAAGAAATTTAAGTTGGATTTCTTAACATCTTTAGGGTGTTGTTAATACTCTCTTGTCTCCCCATGAAGTATTTCTCTTTAGTGTCCATTACAGTTATAAACATACTATTGATTATGCTTATTAGTTTATTATTGATTTAGTGATTTCTCGCTGTCTACATTATTCACACTCTGACCAACTTCACCTAAAGACAAATAGTTTAAAATACTGATTTTTAAGAAATTGCATAACTTTAACACATAGCCATGTAGCCAAAGAGTCTTGTTCTAATTCATATATGAACACCATAAAATACAACAATGGAAACAACATATAAACTGCAGAGTTCATGTAATATTTTTTTTTTACTTTATTGTATGTAAATTCCATTCCTGTCAGTTTTCCTTTTAGTTTAACATTCTTAAAAGTACAGAGAGTAAATAGATTTATTACTTCATCAAATAGGACTCTGCTCAATGCTTTTACTACTGTATGTGTCTACATTTTTGGGCGATAAAACTTGGATGCTGTCAGGTCCAATTATCAGGGTCAGAAAGCCAGAGAAGCAGGATTCTGGGCTCTGCACTTAGGAACATTTTAATGGCGCTGGCTAGAGTAAATCCAAGCATCCATAAAGTCAAAATCCTGGAGTGAGATCAGACCTAAAAGCTATTCCGTATTAAATTTAAACTACAACAGGGGGATTTTATATCCTCATTACCTGTTTGGTTTTATAAATAACAATTTGCTGCCCTTAAATGAAAGCTGACAGTGGAGAAGTGGGGAAAAAACAAGAGGCACAGCGAGCGAGACCTGCTGAGAAGAAAGCGATATGGAGCTAATGCAAATGTGAGGAGGAGGAGAAGTGCGAAGAAATGAAATCAATAATGAACGGCTCCATAACAGGAACTTAATCAGAGCAGCAGGTCCCTATATTGCTCCTGACTAGCGCACGCATCACCGCCGTCGATTCAATTTACTCCCCAAACCCCGAAAAAATAAATAAAACATGGAAAATAAATTGAGACGCTCATTCAAATTCATTAGAACCCGTCCCCGTGTGCATACAGTACATAATATTCCTTGAAGACGAAGAAGAAGAGGAAGTAAAACGGGGGAAAAATGAAAATATGTCAACTGCTCAGTACTGGTGAGAGACGATGGCGATGACACGAAGTTATAACAGTTTATTTATAAACTACTGTCTTTTTCTTTTCATGTACATCCTACACACAGGTTATTGTATATAAACAACCCTATAATAAAATGTGCTAGAATACTGTAATTTCTGCATCACTAAGGCTGCATTTACAGTGGAGATCTAAATATTCATATATGAGTTTTTGCTGAGATCTGATTTTTTGTGTGTGTGCTTTCAATGCTACCGCTATCAGCCTGTAGAGTGAACAGTCTACGGCTCTGAAGCAACCTGCACATGCAGAAGGCCTGATGTTGCACGCAGTGACATACAGAAGTAAATATGGATGCTACACGTTTAGTATGTGTCAATTCTGAAGCTGTTGAATCAAAATAGACACAAAATAGTGACCAAGGTGAAATAAAGGTTGTTCCATCAGTGTTTTACATGAGATTTTGCCACTTCCTGACTCATCGGAGCAGATTTCTTTCATCCATCTCCTGTTATTGACATAAATTTCAGACAAAATGTGACTTCACAAGGTAAAACATCTAATATGTATCCAATTCTGGTCCACATGAGAGTGACCTGGGTTGAATTCATAAAAATCAGATTTGTGTCACTTGTGTGAATGCAGCCTAAGGCATTTTAGAACTTTACACAACTCTGTTTATACAGTTCAATTACATAACTAAGCCACTCGGAGGAAAAAAAAACTTAAAAACCATCAGACTCACAAGATTGAACAACAACAAAAGATGAGAAATGGAGAAAAAAATCAAATCATTGCAAGGCAATGTGCCGTAAAAGCGCCAGCAAATGAACGTGTTGAGCCGGGCGACGGGTGGCCACCCAGGCATGGGACTTCTGCTCTGATAGCAGCACACGACTGACATCTTAATAGCTGGATCTGCTCCCTTAGCCAACAACATTACACTCTACAGAACTCTTTATTTTCCATTCTCACTTTTTATCTCCACTCTGTCTTTTCATCAAACTTTTTCTGCCACGATAACTCACTCTAACTGTTTCTGTTTTCTCCCTGTTGCTGCTCTGCTCCCAGTCGTCCAGACAGCTTCATAATCGCTCGCACCTTCTCCACACTGGCTCTAATTGAAAGATGAACGAGTTTATTTGGGCTTAATCCATCACTCTGTCACCCGAGGAGGGGAAGAAAGTTCTAGAAGCAGAGAAGAGGACAGGAAAGGAGATGAGAGAACAGGAGACAGGAGGAGAGGGAAAGCCCAGTGGAGGGTAGCAAAGAGGAGAGGCAAGAGAGATCAGAGGTAGGAGGACAAAAACTTTTAAATTTCACACTTATTATGGAAGACAAATAGCATTTCTACTGGAAGTGTATCACACAGTAACAGTAGTAAAACATTTAGCTGCTGTTTGTTGTGCTTGCAAATAACTGGAGAGTTGTGTTCAAATAACTTTGCAATGCAAAATTAACAAGGAAGTAAAAGTCAATAAAATACTTTTAGTAGTTTTTTGTATTAACCAGTCAGATTTAAGTCTGTGTAGTTTTGAAGGTTTGTCAAAGACTTTGGCTCCAAAAGGCATAGCTGAAGGGTTTTTGTAGCTGACTGAACAGATCACCACAAGTCTAGGTGACCACTTTCAATACACTCACTCTGACAAGCAGCAATAATCTGTGTGTGCTTCTGTCCCTGAGATACTCTGTATATGATGGCTTTTTTTTTTTGCTCTCTGGCCTCCTGAGGAATGGTTATCACACAGAGAACAGTCAGGCTTGGATGATTTTATAACTACCAATCAGAACTGATTTTGGTCATTTTCAGTTTTCAGCACAAAGACAGGTGTTGAAGTTTGAGGAGCCTCACATGACATTTGCTTTTTTTCCCTCTCCAGTTGTACCTCATAAACATCCTGTATTTGTCATGTGACCATAAATGGCCCTCATCAACCCTGTGAGTAATTTGAAGCTGAAAATAAGTGTCAATTGGAGCACTTTATGTCCTGCTGAAAATAGTCTGTGACCATCTCTGTCACACACACATGTTGTTGATGCCATTTGATCATAGTGTCTCACCCACATGGAAACACTAGAGACTGGGTTGAGTCTAAAGCTTTCTTTGATGTGACCGTACGCTCCAACCTTCTGTGCAGGTGGATATAATCTTGCACTGCAGAGAGGAGCAGTACTTTATACACAGTGATGAGTTCAGTTTTTAATATCCACCATAAACACCAAAACGTTTGGAAACGCTTTTTAGTGATTAATTTCGCACCTTTAATATTTCCAATTATTCTTGTATTTTTTTGTACCGGAAAGCCTAATTAGTCACCTTTACTTCAAGGTACAACTAGTCAAAATTGTGCATCCAACACAAGTAAATGCGTGGGTCACCACCCTAAAAATGTGTGTATTCTCCTGTCAGTATTCAGAAGTCTTTGTGAGATTGATCTATAAAGCTGAATTGTCTCTCAGCAGTAAAATTATCAACACTTTATTTCTACACACTTTTTCCAGAATACGTTTAATTATCACTGCATTAATGACTGATCTGACTAAACTATATGATGCTATTATAAAAGATGTCAGGAGTCTGGCTTCTAGTTTTCTTTTATCTATTCCTGATGAGTCAGTGATGGTTTACTGAACCTGTGGAGTCATGATGATCCACCTGAGGTGTGGTCAGCGGTCCAGATCCTGTTGGAGTGTACCTCAACACTAATGGATGTCCATTTGCTAATGGGGAAAAAAATAAACATATGGGTCTCCTCTACCACCATGACTGCAGTAAGACTAAGGGCTGGGATTACCGACTCATCAAACATGCTTTCAAAAGGTAGACATTAAGGTTTTCCCACAAAGATCCAAAAATCTACAGCTACAGTGACAATCTCTCTGTATGATGGAGAAAAAAAGAGCACAGCATCCTTATGAGGTGCCATAAAAACCAGCAGCACATCCAAGATCGGCTGCCTCAGGCCACAATGATACTAAGAAACGGCACTGTGAGATATGCCTCTCTGGTGACAAAAGAAGTCAAAGCATCTATTTGTTCTGCTGTTAGAACTGTGGGAAGCAGCTGGGTTAAAACAGGAGGCTTGAGGCAGAGATCAGGTGCAGACCAAGCAGGTTCTTATTCACTCACATTAAAAACTCAAAACCTCAGTCCTACAGGGGTACACTACAGATTGGAGCAACATATCCAGGTACCTAACTCCTGCATAGTGTTCTTGTCCCATATCAGGGGAAAACCTGATTTGAAAGGCAGTTGATACATAGTTCAACAGAAGTGTGAAATAAGCAGCCTTGTATTTCCACACCACAGTAGGCAAATGATTAAATGATGTCTGTTGTGTCTGCTTCCATCAAAGTGGACAAACAATCACATGAAGTGGCTCGTTACTTCATCCAGACATATATGAGTCTCTGGTTAATTTATTAACTATAAAACAAAGGTAAAAGCAGTGATTTATACTAGTAAAAAGATTGAACAAAACACAATACAGAAACTTAAAGGAATGGTTACCTTCTTTGTTTTAATCATAGAAGAACTAAATGCAGGAGTGTATGCAGAAGCTGAAGACCCATAGGAAAGCTCCTCCTAGTGGCTGGCTGCAGTACAAGTTTTAAGTCCCGCCCCCTCCAAGTAAATGAGTGTCCTGACTAAAAAGTTAAAACACACCTCAGATCTTTTATTTTTCAGGTGTTGATGCCTTTTGATTCACAATAACTCAAATATTAATTTTTCATAGGAAGTTAGGTTGTAAATAGTTAATTGTTGCTTTAAAAAGAGCATGATTGTTGTTGCAAACGTTTAGATCTACATTTCAAGTGCTCCAAAAACACATGGAATTTTTGGCTTCACTTTTGAGCAGCAGTGATGAATGCTATGCCTTTAGTTTAGTTTACTGCAAGTCTTTCACTGAATTTATTTACCCTCAAAAAGTAGCAAAGGCAGTGAGAGGGAGAAGAAAGTGGTGTAATGTTTAGTTTGTAATGTGAGTTGTATAACAGCCTAATTATCTGAGCTGTTCAAAATAAAGGAGACTTTAGCAGCTGCAACATACTGAACTATATAAAAACATTTCATCCACCAGATTCCTTTTTTTTTTTTTAGAAAATAAAGCAACTTTACCTCTCTAGTGATGTTCTGGACTTATCCACTTCTATTTGCCATGTCATCAGTTGTGAGATAAGGATTGGGATTAAACTGATTTAAAAAAAAATTCAGATTCTGAAATTCCCTGCAAAATCCAAGTTCTTCACTTTGTTCAGAAACCAGAACAACAAAACTGCATTTTCTAAACATTGACCAGTCAGGAGTCTTGCAGCTCTTCTGTTGTAGTGGAGTGTTCAGATAGATGTTGTGTCACTCCAGGTCTGTGAAACCTGGAGCTCTACTCACAGAGATCCAACTCCAACAGAGATGCTGACAGAAGAGAGAGGTCAATTCAACTCAGTGGATATACTATACCAACACTTCAAAAAAGTTTTAAAATATCCCTTTAGAATTCTTGTTTTCATAGTGGAGGAATGATTGGTGGAAATATCCTTCCAAGCACAGTTCAACCAGCATGTGTCTCAGTAGTTTTTCTGTAGAACACAAACTTTTTATTTAAGCTTCCTGACTTACTCTGCATTTAGCTGCCATGTTACATAAATAATCTAAAGGTAACACAATGTTTCTCTATAAAATGCTCAATTACCATAACTGCATTTCATAAATTCCTAGGTTCGTTTGCCATCACTATAGTTTATCCTCCACTCTGGTAATGTACAGTTCTCCTGTGATGTTACAGGTCTGGGTGCTCATTTATAAAACTTGCTTACGCACAAAATGGGCCAAAAAGTTGCGTAGGTCACTTTTTACGCAAAATTTGGGATTTATAAAAGAAAACGTAACGGAAAAATGTGCGCAATTCTAAGCAAACTTTAGACCTTGCGTAAGCACATGTTGGAGACGTGAAACCAGTCAGAGCAGCTGGTGAGATGGAAAAATGTTGAATTTATGACACAATTAAATACTTGTAGACCCTCACACACAGAACCAACAATCTGTCTCTAAAAAGAATAAAAATTTAAATCTGAATGAAAATTTGTCGCATTTTCAAAAAATATCCCATTATCCAGTCGTCTTCAGATTATATAACAAACTGCACTTATTGGAGCATTAATTGTGATTTCTGAGACTTAGGAATCCTGCAGGGACA
This sequence comes from Callopanchax toddi, assembly GCA_006937965.1. Lineage (NCBI taxonomy): Eukaryota > Metazoa > Chordata > Actinopteri > Cyprinodontiformes > Nothobranchiidae > Callopanchax > Callopanchax toddi. Next base: position 193,660 of record SSNR01000488.1, on the reverse strand, counting down.
CTTGTGCGTAATGCGCTGGATGCGCTGCAGCTCAGCCAGCAGGCAGACTCCGGATGAATGGGAGAGAGTTTTTAGAGATTTCTAGATAATGACTGGACGATCGATCAGCTGATAGATTCATTAGAGCATCCTATGAATCAACTGGGTCCAGTATTAGATCAACAGAACCATCGGAACCAGTAAAACCCGGTGTCACCGGCCGTTCTCGGGTTTCAACCAGCGATTATTTTATCCAACAGGTTGACTGTTTAACAGGATGAACAACATGACGCGTCTTCCCCTTTGGATTAAATGAAATGTTGTCATTAAGCGTTTCTCTTAGATCTTCACGATCTCTCTGTCAGACTGACAGCAGGCGCGCTGCAGCGAGACGTCTCTCGGAGCACTTCCGTGTTCGTAATTCGTCACATTTCACCACCTAATAAAGCATTTTTCCGTCCATCCACTTCACCACAAGCACCTCGAGCTTCAGCCTCTGTAAAATTACGCTTCCTAAACCTCTCTGTTGTCACGATTTACTGTTAAAAGCCAGAAACCCACCGGCTTATGCATATGCAATTATTCATGAGGTCCTTTGCATTGACCGTATATGGCAGAATGTGGGTGTGTAGGAGGAGGGTACTGACCCAAACACAGCTGAGCGCAGTTCTAGGTCTGACATCGATTTATAAAGCAGAATTGCGTGGATCTGTGCGTCTGCAGGGTTTTATAAATCGGAAATGGAATTTGCGTACCTGAATTTTTTTGGCTGAGCTTAAGCAAGTTTTAGTAAGGATTCTACGCAAAGTTTTATAAATGAGCACCCAGGGTGTTTGTTCTGGGAAGCTGAAACTGACTCCTAAACTGCTTCAAGCACACTAACTCCTTAAGGCTGTTTGTTCTTTATTTAAATGCAAGCATAAAGAGCACAAAGAGGCAGGTTAGGTTCATTTCTTCTCAAATGTTTGCACTGTGAGGGTTCGCAAATTTGTTATATTCAATAAGAGGGAGGAAAATTCACACAAAAACTAATTTCATTGAATTCTGAAATAAGTCCTGCCTCTCATGTCAAATTAGCATCTGAAAATTGGAATGAAGCTACCAGCTTGTTTTCACACACAAGCCTCTCATAATCACTGCTAAACAGCTTTTAATACAATTATTTGCTTTTAATCAACAACAGTCATCATTTTCATTATTTGTTTAGCTTGTAATCACACACCTTTTTGCTTACTCTGTGTGGTGGACTGTAGGGTCTCTGGGAGTGTACAGGTGTTTACACTGAGGTATGTTTGAGTGAGTCGATTAACAACTAAAAAAGTAGTTTCTGTAATGTCAATACTGGTTAATCATTACCCTTCATCAATAAGAGAATATATGTTCTTGACCAATAAAAGATCATAATGAGAGTAGATTTTCATGATTCAGTTGCTACGCGTTTTTATTGTGAACAAGATCACTGAAAATGTTAGTCTTCTGTTTACTTGTGTCTTCTCCAGGTCTCCTTAAACAGTATTCTCTGCCTTCCTTAGACAGCCACAGGACCTGTAAACACCCACACACAACTCTGGGTGAACCACTAACATTTTACATGCTGAACCTGCAGCAACGAGTTTGAGCACAAGTCCTGGTGTCCAAATTCACGGAGACGTGAAAGTCCTTGTAACCGCTGCCAGTAATAATGTGCGCATGTGTGCTTAATAAGCCCTTCACCAATAGCATCAAATATAAATCTGCATTATTTAGGATACATATTGTCAGTTTAAAGCAGTGTGATAGGAGTCAGTTTGCAATAATAATAATTCCACCATTTCTTTTTTCATTTAAGGCGGGATGTGTCTGCTCGACAGTTGAGTCGTGCCAAGTTCCAGCCAGTGTTACTGGCAAAGAGAGAAGAGTGTTCCAGCAAATGGGATAATGTACAGCATAACGATGAGTTGGCTCCAGTGCTGTTTGCCTAAGCCCCCTCTTCTAGAAGAGAAAATAACTGTTGTTCTCACACCATAAATCCAGTGGTCCTCAGTGGCTGTGTGCGTGTTAAATGAGAACAGCGTATGTGTGTGTGTGATGTTCATGTGGCAGCCACAACAACGGAAACCCCACAATTGAAACGATTGCATCAGCTCTAATTCTAGCGGAAAAGATGATAAAAGTGACACCGCTGTCATGATTTTATGTTCCAGATGTGAGTGTGAAACATCTGGAAAGTGTGGCTCACTCACTGAGGTGGCCTTGTTCTGGCCCATTTGTGTGAAACTATCTATGTGTTCGTCACTAGAAGCAAGTTGTATAACCGGATATGCATCACAGCTTATTGAGCATAAATGCAATAATTAGATCATGATCAACCTCCTTTCTCCTGTTCAGGATCTACCTCTAGGTTTAATCTGGAGCCAGTATTTCTGAAAGTTTAATAACATCCATCATACTGTAGATGTATTTATTGCCATGGCTCTATTCCAGTGCAGAGGGAAAATTAGTCTTTTTACTTCTTTTTTTTTCTTCTTTTTTTTTTTACTTTAAAATATTTTTATAATGAATCTTCCTGACAAGTTTTAAATGGACTTGTGCCCACATGTTGTGGACATTTATAAATCCATACAACTACAGCAAAATCATTTTAAAAATGAAGGAAGGCATCCCAGCAGACGTAAACTCCTCCTTAGGGGTTCTAGAGACAGAGTGTAGCTTCAGAATGAGCTTAGTCTGCAATTTATCTGCTCAAGACTTCAACTAATGCACTCAGCAGCTGTGACAGTCCTTTTGTCTCACTTAAAGCCCCAATCTCCTTTGATGACCATTTCCACAGATGTATTTCTGTGTTCTTCTGAAAGCATTTGGCATGGTTTGCAGATGCAAAAGGGGACAACAGAAGAAGACAATTTATGAACTGTGTAGTTGAACCTTTAATAGTTAACTTCTTTCAAGAATAAAAGACTAGATGCTTTGTCTCACTCAGAAAAGAGTCAGCGCCAACAATAAAAATAAAATGTCTATGGGTCACGAGGCTTAGCGATTCCCAGTTATGACTAGTTTGTTAAATGCTATTTAAAAAACAGCTATTAAATTTTATATCAGCTGGAATTTAAGTCTGCAAGTGAACCGTTTTTGAACTTTAACACTAATCTGCTTTGTTGTCATTACTAGTTATCACGAACACTTACAGAGTGTTGCAAGCAGTCATTAAGTTTAGGGCTCGGTTGCTTTTTCAAATAGAGCCAGGTTGGTTTGGACAGATTCTTTCCCCTCTTAATAAATAAGTCATCAGTGGAAAATTGCAATTTTAATTTAGTCAACTTATCTTTGTCTGATTACATTTGCTGGCTGATCTGAAACATATAAATGTGAAAAAAAAAAGGAAAAACAATAAATCTGTAAGAGGCAAAAACTTTTACACAGCACTGTTTCATTTAACATGAGTTAATGTCAGTTGTTTACCGGTATCTTAATTTTTTTTTTCCAAAAAGAAAAGTCATAGACCAAAAACCACTAATATTAAAAGCTGGCTGACTGATATTATTTATTCATATTTAATTTCAATGTGCAGAATTCAGGGAGAAGCTTTAAAAGGCAGACAAAAAAACACCACCAGTTATGTTGTTTTCTAAACCTTTATCCATTTGCCACACAGCAAATCCTTTATTTCTGATAGTGTTTTAGTCAGGGGCTGATCTCATCTCTGATCGGGTGCTTGTGTTTTCATTAGCTGACCCGTGTAACAGAATGAACTGATAACCAAAAACAAACGAGGCTGAATATGGCTGTCATTAAGTCCTCATACAGCCAGCGGAGGGAGTGGGAGGAGGAGGTGTTAGAGGATGATTTGGTAACAAATCCTGTCTACAGTGCTGGAGGTGAGCTGGAGTGTAAGCCTAAAGAGTCAATGGTGCAATTCTTTCTAACATTTCTCTTCATTATTTCTGAGGTATTTTTGTTTTGTTTTTTTGAGGGGGGGTTGCTTTTTTTTAAATGTACATTTACTGTTTTATCAGCAGCTGCATAATCTGTTCAATCAAAGTGACCCCATGAAAATCATTACACAGGTAATATTAAAGTCAGGTAAAAATGTGCAATAATAATGCACAGTATTTCTGTGCATTATTATTATTATTATTATTATTATTATTATATTTGGGAGGGTTAACATGTATTGGGTGCCCTTATGTAGTACTTTGTCTTATCTATATCTTTGCTGTTGCAACACAGTAGATGTCCCTGCTTAGGACAAATAAATGTTATTCCTATTCCTTTTAACTGCTCTCCTATTCTTTCTAAGCCATCATCATCAGCCATCATTATTATCATCAAATCAATGCAGATGTAACACACTGGCAGCCTGCAGCTCTGCAAATGACGCCGACTCATGCCCTGTAAATGAGTTCAGTAATTAAAGGGATGAAAGAAAAGCAACTTTTGTTTGTATCAACTCAATCAGAAATGCTCGAAAATGCTGTTCTGGAGAGCATTCATTATGCAATGCCTTTATTAATAGAAATTCACATCACAAATGAAATCATTTGAAAATTATCTGATACTGTTAAGTATCAGAGTAGCTTGACAGATGAAACGTTGCACAAGAATGCTGATTGGCCATGTCTTCAGTCTACTTGCTGCAAATGTTTTCATGCCGTCTTATTTGTAAAGATCTTTATAGAACCTCCAACAGCCTCACTACCCATACAGCCTAGTTCTAATACAGGTTGTGCAATAAGGATGCATAAAATGGTAAATAAAAGCTTGTTAAAGAACAAAGATTTCCTCCAAGTTCCCTCTTCACCACAGTGGGGCTGTAAAATATCTGATGCTGCGCTGCATCTGTCCAATTTACATTCCATTTTATTGTTATGTAAATAAGATTACAATATACTTGTTTGCTGGGAAGCAAGTCACTCCCAATCCTGAGGGAGCAATATTTACTTTTTAAAGCAGAAAATTGCGTATTCAGAAAAGAAGGTACTAGATCTAACCTGAGACATTTCTTATTTAGCTGCACACCAGCCCAGTGTATAGCAAAGGGCTCATTTTGATATAAAGTCACCAAAGTGGGTATTTTGGTATTATCTATAATGTGCTTTGACAAGTATTTGTTAATGCAAACTGAAACTGTAGATTAATAAATATGAGGTGTAGTCTGTTGGAGCCAGAGTTTGCTGACTATGGAAGAGGTGCATTTACCAGCACACATTCACAGTTTTTAAAAGCAGAAAAAATATATGTTATATTTAAAATTATTCAAATAGAAACAAAATTTGGTGTACTCATTAAGGAAGTCGTCAAACTCTGATACTTAAAGGCACAATATGTAACTTTTTCATATTTTAAAATCTTTTTCTTGAGCCAGTCTGTGCTAATATGACCCTTTACAGGGTTAATGAAAAGTCACTCAGCCCCATCTGCTGCTTGTGTCCAGAGTACTGCATTTGCAACTTCTGAGTCTCTGGTCTGGTGCCCTTGAAGTCTCACAAAGCTGCGTATCTCGCTAGGGTTAGGCTAACCTAATGTGGTTAGCTGAAATGCTAGCAAGAAAGTGTTTTTAGCTCATGGTTCCTGCATTTTCTAATCTCTCCCTTCTTGAACAGCTGATTTCTTTGGATGAGTGATGAACCGCTCCAATAGAAAGCAATGAAGGCTTTTCAACTGTTAGATTTAGGTGTTTCTGAGCAAAAACAATAAAAACGTTTTTACGACGGTGATTTAAATCTAGCACTAGCATTAGGGGGTGCTAAAAATAATCCAAAACTGCATAGTATGCCTTTAAGCTCCACTGTCCTGCAAGTTTTACTATTTATCCTGATCCAACACACCTGAATCTTTCAAATTATATTAGCATTTCCTCAAGTTCTACAGAAGTCTTTATAATTACTCACTGATTCAAATCAGGTGTGATGGAGCTGAGAAACATCTACATGCTGGATTGTGGCCCTCCAGGACAGTTTGACACGTGTGCACTAAGAAATCACAGAAGCTTGATTAACACAACATAACAGACACATCAGGCACAGGAGCTAAGGACTTCTGGAGTCTAAATGCCTATCTGATGAGCGTCAGGTGTGTTTGCTCATAGGCAGAAGGTCCCATCCACTGGAGAGCTGCTGCAAGGAAGGGGAAGAGAAAACACTCCACTAATGTATTATTGTGTTTAGGTGCTTAAAAACATCATGATTGAGTATGAGGGTATAGGTTGGACTTTCAGCATAAGTGCATAAACTCTAGTTCTAAACCAGAGTTTGCCCTACTGTAACCTTCCTTCAACAAAATAAAATAACCTACCTGACTTTAAGAAACCCAATAACTTCTTTCCCTCCCATCAGCCAGAACTTGATCCTCTTTTTGTCCATTAAAGTTTCACCCAAGCCTGTACAGTCCCTGTTGACCTCTCAGAATGCAACAGTCAATACTTCATTGATACTTCAGCGTAATCATTGTGAAGCCAGAGCAAAGTAAAATGTGTGTGTGTGCAGTGATTCTCCAGCTGGGCTGAAGTGACAGACATCCAACCAATAGCCTGAGTGTCTCTCAAGAGACAGGAGGCTTCAGATGATGGCATTGCCACCACTGCTGCAGCTGCTCAAATTATCTGGATGAAAACGGTGCTAATCTGCCACCCTTCATGGAGACTCTACACCAATTTGGAGACAAAGAAAGAAACCAAGAAAAAAGCTGCAGGTGAAAAATATCAAACCTGAGGGAGGCTAATAAGGAATAAACCTAACGAACCAAAGTTTCTTAAAAGGCCATTTGATTTTACTAAATTCCAAAAGTGTTAGGGTTCTATGTGATGAGTTTGTGCTTGGTTAGGAAGAGAAGCTGTGCAAACATACACACTCACACACACTTCTCAGAATTAAGTGAAGCCGTTTTTGAGTTTTCAAGCAGCCCCTCCTGGGAAAGCATGTCAACAAAATCATTTTTCACATCATCTAAAACTGATTTTGCAGGCTTATGCGTGTGCTGATGGAGCAGAATTCCCTCCGTAAGTAGGACACGCACAGACACACACAAAAAAAGATGAAACCTGAACTCAGTTCTTGATGCTTTATAACTCCGACAATCACAGGAGTGTGATTGCATACCAGATCATTTTTCATAATTATGGTGAGGTTGCAATATTAATCTTGTCACATCATTCCCTGAGGCTCCTTTCTTTCCTTGACCTAAACAATGTGGTTATATATATCTCATTATAACAGCTCAGTGTCACAGTTCATCACTTTGTCAAGCTGAGATACATTTCCTCGCAAATCAGAGATCAGAAAGCAAAAGTGATTTCACAGGAAATGCTGCCGCATACATCAATAAATGCCAGACATCACAAATTTATGAATATTATTTAATATCCCTAAACTCTGGGGCAATAGGGTGTATTATTGCAAAATGTCATATTGCCTTTCAATAGCTCATCAGACTGAATAGTAGAAGTGTGTCATCGTGTATGCTTTCAGCGACTTTCCCCCAGAGGGCCGTGGATCTGGCTCTATCTTTGTCTGTTTTCCTCTCAGGCTGGCTGACATTTAGACTGTAGTGAAGGCAGATGGAAAAAGAGGAAGTTACAAAAAGGATTCTCCCCCAAAACGGGACAGAATGAGCCTTCTCCAAACCTCCAAGGGCCTGACCAGGCCACACGCATCTGAAAGCAGTCATTCACAAGGAGGAGCATTTTAAATCAGTTATGATTGAAGCAATAGTTTTTCTCACATAGATTTGAAATATTCTAAATAAAAGACCACTGGGGACTCTTTTTGTAAGGGCTGCAATTTATACAGATTTAAAAAACAACAAATGTGAACGAAATTTGTTAATCGTTCAATCTAGTCATTGTGTCAATTTAAGTCACATCCTCACCTAAATACACCTCACTTGTATCGTGCTGGACCGATTTTTGTCTTCAGAACTTTGTTAATGCTTTATTTTAGATTCAGCAACAGGACAATGACATGAGAGACACCTGGTCTGGTCTTCTGCTGCTGTAATGTTCAATATGTTGTGCTTCAGAGGTGGTGTTCTGTAGACCCTGGTAGTAATCCCATTATAAACCAGTCTCCTCTGCCATCAGTCATTTTCATCCAAACAACTGCTGCTCACTGGATTCTTTTCTCTTTTTCAGGCTGTGAATAATAATCCCAGTTTTTCAACAGTGTCTAAAATAGTACAACGTTCAAAGTCACTAAAATCCCATTTCTTCCTTATTCTGATGCTCAGTTTGAACTTTAGCAAGTCATCTTCATCATGTCTAGATGCCTACATGAGTTGCTGCCATGTGATTGGCTGATTAGCTATTTGTGTAAGCAAGCAATTGAACAGCTGTTCCTAATAAATTGACTGGTGAATGTACGTTTTGCACATTTTAATAATTAAATGTTGTTTCTCTGGTAAACTGTGACAATAAAAATGTCTTTGATTTGCAGAGTTTAAAGAAGCATGTTATGCATCAAAGGTTGGTAAAAAAAAAAAACGGATAAACAAAACACTAAATAAATCCTAAAACTTGCTTTATAAATCCTTCAGATGCTCAGTATAAAACCCACATTGGGTCAGAGTGAAAGCAAGATGTTATCCTCCCACAGACACAAAAGAGTCAGCACAATAAAGAGTGTGGAAACTCACAGGTCTGAACATTCTCACATGCTTTCAGCCTTCAAGCAGAAATCCATCAAATAAACTGAGGAATGGATTCAAACAGATTTATGGATGCAGGCGTGCCTTGAGCTAACTTGGGGGTGAAATATATCTAAATGTTACCTCTACGATCAGAGGATGACTTGTGTTGGTGCACAAAACAAACATTAGGAAATTCCAGAATGTCTTCCCAAATGAAGTCACAGAACGCCAACCATCTCCTCTATTAGGTTGTAAAATGTATGACTTTATTGACATAATTTTCCACCACTCCCCATCAATGCTTCAATGCATGCTTTTTTGAACTTTTATCTGAAGACCTATTAGACTCCCACCTTCTAACTAGAAGCATCCTCTCTTCATAGCGTTTGCTTTGCCAAACATTGAGTTTCTATCTCTTTATAAAAGTCTATCCAGGGACAGAGCCGCATTGCAATGTCCAACTGCAATCAGAGAAACAGAGAACTGAGCCCCGGGGAAAGTTAGCTCACCATGGAAAATAGCATCATACTCCAGAGTGTGTGTGAGGGGATACCATCAAGAGAGCTGAAGCTGACTTTGATTACGGTCACAAACAGCAAACATGCTCCAACACTGATGCGCCTGAGGCATATAGTGGCATAGAATCAGTAGGAATGAGCCTAAATACTGTGTGTGTTCACAGTGGGCTGTTTTGAATACAAAAAGACAAAACTGTCATCCTACAACACATGTGTGCTAATCAATATGTAGAGTGAAAGAGTAAAGATATCAGGCAAATTAACACTATTATTTAAAATGAAAGTAGCTACAACAAATGAATGAATAGGTTGACTATACAGTTACCTTCTGTCATAAAGAGCTAGTCCAGGTCTTTTAAAGTATGGATTGTTGAAAGTTAATGAATAATTATTATTGTCCTGTTTGTTTTTAGATAACTTTTTGAAGGACCTCAGTTTGGGGAAAAAATAGTTCTGACCAGACTAATGAGGCTACAAACTACAAAGCAAGACCAAATAAGATTTCTGCTGATTTAAAACAAATTTAATCTTAAAATTTTGTAACCATTTATGAAAAAACTTTTACATTGACAATAAGTCTCACCACACGTTTATTCTGGCAAAAATATGAAATTCCAGCTGGAAGGAAGGAAGCTGGTTCTGATTCTGATCAGAATGCAATGGGAGGAGACTTAATTGGTTGTTGATATGATGTGGTTGTTGGTGCCGGACAGGCTGGTCTGAATAATTCAGAAACAGCTGATCTGATGGGATTTTCACCCACAACCATATAGGGTTTACATAGAATGGTCTGTAAAAGAGAAAATATCTAGTGGTCAGCAGTTTGGTGGATGAAAATGCCTCGTTAGAGTTTGAGGTCACAAGAAGAATGGGCAGACCAGTTCTATAGAACAGTGACAGTATCTCAAATAACAACTTGTTCCAACCAAGGAACACCCACCACATTAAATGTGTGTGTACAGTGAAATTCAGGTGCAACTCCTGTCAGTGGGTTCCAACCAGTTACTAGTGAGGTATACCTAATAAAGTGACCAGTGAATGTAAGCATGACAGTGCATTTCTGTGACATTGAGACCAATGAGCTGCAGGAGACAAATAATTCTCTGTCACTGTGACAATCTTGTATGTGTGTTTGATGTTTGGAAGCATCAGATTTCATCATGGGTAATTCCACCAACAGACACAAAGATCAGGGAATTTCCACTGAAATTTCTTCCACACATAAAAACTGATTAGTTTATCGTTTGCGCTGATGTGACCCTTCCTGGGTTTCCCCTCCCTGCAGTTAGAAGGGCTTCTTTTGTTATCAAAGGTTATATGTGATCAAGTCTGTCAAGGTCACTCTTCTGCTGTCATAACAATCTTTGTCCTCACTTCCTCTTATTCTACTGAATTTATAGGTCCCAGTTTTTCCTGTCTGCCAGCTGCTTTATTGTACAACTGCTCTGTTGTACCTGCTCAGATAACATCTCAACATATTAACGTAATAACATTTCACTCTGACTGCCTGTCTTTATATACTCCTCCAAGCTATATGCCTATATTCTTTACCACTTTTACCCAAAATTATGCAAATCTGATCTAGACAATGTTACTCTGATTTGCTCTTAAAGTGTTTTTGCTAGGGCATGAATGAAGTTACTGTAAACTGAAGCTATTTTTGAAACCTATTTCTTCTGATGACAGTGTTGCAGGACCATAGCACAATACAATTCTATAGGTTAATCAAATAAAACAACCTTATTAAAATAAATCATCCAAAAAACGAGATCTGTAAGCACTATTAGATATAGTGTATCAGTTCACAGACTATATCTCCTATTGCTTATTTTATAAGGTCAGTAGATGTTTTGTGCAATACTAAATGTTTTAAGTTAATAGACTCATTTAAATGCAGGAAGTTTGGGAAGATTGAATTGCAGTACCTGAGGTATTCTGTGAAATAATACTACAGTACATGTGGATTGCTGTGACATGTGTTACTTTGTCTATGGTGCTGTTGATTAGAAAATCAATGATATTATAAAATTGTTGCTTATAGAATGGTTAACATGTTTGACACCTACCCAACATTTAATAAAAACTACAGTATATGATGATTTATGGGAAGTTAATACATGTTCCACTTTAGCTTTGATTACTGCATACATTTGCTGTGCCATCATTTTAATGAGCTTCTACAACATCTTTTTCCATCCAGTTGCATTCATTTTTGACAAGATTCTGATGACCATAGAGTCGGACCACTACACTGCAAGTTCTTCTCCAGCACATTCCAAAGAGCTTATAGGGTTCAGGTCTGGACTCTGTGGTGACCAGTCCATGTGATGTCTCATGTTCCCTGAACCACTCTTTCACAAATTGAGCCTGATAATTTCTAGTATTGTCACCTTGGAATATGCCTGTGCCATAACTTCACTGATGGTACAACCTGATCATTCAGCTGACTTCATTCTTTGAGCTCACAATGTTGCTGAAGCTCAACCTGACGAACTGCAACTCCAGATCATAGCCCTGCCTCCACATCCTGGTAAGCACTAGGCATGATGGGTACATAACTTTATCCCCTCTCTCTTACTCTGATGCACCCATCAGTCTGGAACAGGGCCAATCTAGACCCAACAGACCTCATGATCTTCTTCCATTACTTCAGAGTCCAATCTTTATGCTACCTTGAAAATAGAAGCCTTTTTGTTCAAATTAGCCTCACCTGAGTGGATTTCTTGAGGCTAGCTGTTTAATTTACTTTCTGCAGCCATTGTGTTGGTTTAAAAAAAAAAAAGAGATCGCCTCAAAAGAAACCCATTGTTTTGGCACACAATGCTTTACAAGTGGATGTGTTTTGGATGACAGTGGAAAAGCAGAAAAATGGCTGGTCAATATACTGACTTATCACTTCTTTAAATCTTTAATTTTTTTTTTCAATGGTATGTTTCATGTCCACGTTAACACCATGAGGCTTTGAGTTAATAAAATAGGCTCCATGGTACTTGGAATTTGTCTCAGGAGTGTTTGATTTAGAAATGGTTTAGTTCTTTTGTTGTTTGTAATTTCTATTCAATAAAACTATTGATCATTAGATAGATCTATATAAAAAGACCACCCATGTTTCTATCCAATATTAGTATGAAATTAAGAGGAGTAGCCTACCAGCATTTGTTTTTCTCACTTAAAGCACTGCACAGAGGCAATGTGGGTGAAGTGTCTTCTTCAAAGACAAAAGGATGGAAATGGGATTGAACTGCCAACCCTCAAATTGATTGACAACCCACTCTACCATCTGAGACACTGCCACCCCCAAAAAAGTGGTGAGAGTAAAGCCAACAGAGTGAGTCAATATGGTCAGTTTGTCTTCCAGCAGTCTGAGCCTAAAGCAGCATAACTAAAGGGATGAGTCAGGATAACCCAGGCTAACTATGGGATTTATCACAGAGGATACAGGAAGTCCAATGAAAACTAGACACTGACGGACAGAGGAGCCTGAGAACTGAGAGCTCTGCCTCCCATTCTACTTTTAGAAACCTGCAGTCTGAAACCAACGTGCTCTGTTGGGGACATCTGGAACAAGATCTCTAGTATAAGATAGAGCCTGATCTTTGATAAGTTGGAAGCAAAACTTTAAATTCAATTCTGAATCTTACTGGGAGCCAATCAAGTGATGCTAATATTGGAGAAATTTGATCTGTGCTTCTAACTAATCAGAACTCTGGCAGCAGCACTCTGGATCCACTGGAGGCCTCTAAAAGAATGTTTTGAACATAATTTAAAACAGAATTGCAGTAATCAAGCCTGGAATCAAAGCATGGACTAGTTTGTCTGCATCACTAGGGGTCAGGATGTTTCTAATTCTTGCAATATTACGCAGGTGGAAGAAATCAGTCCTAGTAGCATGTTTTATATTAGAGTTAAAGAACAGAGCCTGGACAATAAGAGCATTAAGGTTCCGTATATTAGTCCTGGAGGCCAAGTTAATGTCCTCCAGAGTGAGTGAGTGACTACAGTTTATTCCTAAGAGGCTCAGGTAGAATATTAAATTTTAATTTCTTTTCCAGAAACCCACTACAAAGGATTTGAATTTTCACTGCAACATGTATAAAGCTCCCGCATATACGTATTCATTATAAAACATAAGATATCAAATTAAAACATAGATTTAAAAAATATATTTTATATTCCATGCTAAACAACACATATACAGATAAATACCTAGATTGACATCCACGCCCACACAGAGAAATCAGTGGTGTCATGACAGACATCTCACTCCTGCTGACATCACCACACAAGACTGAGGACGTCTCTGCACTGCTATCACACTGTCAAACTGTCAGGAAGAGGCTGAGCAAGACAGACAGGCAGAAGGAGAAAGATCAAGAGAGTTCTTAAGACAGCGAGAGAAAAGCCACGACTTCTTCCTGAGATAAAAATGACAACTGCTTGTGATCTTCAGAGGGAATTCAAGTTATGCTCACTGTTTGATGTGTTTGACGCTGAACAGGCTCGCCCTGACTCATCAGCTAGAGTCACATGCCCCACAAAGCTGCAGTAGGTCAAATGACAATTCTACAGCTTTAGAACAAATCATCAACTCAGTATCTGAAGATGAATGTCCATAAAATGAGTATGATTCCATTTATGTTCAATGTTGTGTGGAGAAAAGTCCCTTTGGCTGTTTTCTGTCTTCTTAGATGATTCAGATTCAGCATGAGAGAACAAAAAGTGTTACTTGAGCCAGTCTAGACAAATAAACACAGAAAGTCATATAATAAACACCTAAATCTTCTGCCTGAGGGAAGGAGGGTGAACAGTTCGTGTGCTGGATGGGTTGGATCCATCATTATGTTCTTTTCTCTGGTTTTATATCCGCTGGTGTAAATGTCCTGTAGAGAAAGGAAGCTGCTGTTGGTTAGTTTTTGAGCAGCTCTAATGACTATCTGCATCTCCTTATTGTCAGCAGTTCTCATACCAGACTGTTATGGAGGATGTCAGGACATTTATAGGTTAAAAAGTTTACAATTTAGCACCAAGACCATCATTTTTCAGCCTCCTCGTGAAGAGGAGAACCTTTGGTAAGTCGTTTTAGGTGATGCAGACTGTTTGTGACCCTGCAGGCCCAGGTAGCTGTTTTCATGGCTTCTCCTCCAATGATGAGTGAGGAGCGATCTCCTCTAACTCCTTCCTATATATAGATGCACTGTTGTTGAAAATCAAACCAACAACAGCAGTGTCATCTGCAAACTTCACAATATGATCGCATTCACCAGGATATCTTGCAGAGCAATTCTATATGTGAGTAGCATATGCAGGAGGAGGCTCGGGACACATGACTGCAACACTATGGCAGTCTGCAAGTCATTCACCTAAACCAAATTTGTTCCAATGGCTGTAAGTCAATCTATTTGGGCGTGTCACAGTTTATGATCCTGAGCTGTAAAGTAACCCAGCTCCTCCACTTCACCTCCACCCCAGTGTTTTTCATTAGAGGCAGCTGTCTAATGGGTCAATCTAATGGGCTCATCATAAATCTTGGTCCCGATCTTTACTCGAGGTCCTTCAGATCCTCTGTGTCTATATTTCATCAGAGAACATTCTTGTTCACAGCTTGACTGTTGTAATAAAAATGATTATGTTAAAGGCAACCTTGTTGTAACATCCCAGTGGTTAAGGTGCAAATCCAGACAACGCAGATGCAGAATCATCTGAGTTCTGTGCAGCAAACCTCACCACACTCCCTACTTTAGAGTGATTATTTAATCAAAGAGAAAATGGCAACGCATGTATATTTAATATGAACACATTATCATGCAAGATGTAGCAAATATCTGCACAAGTTTTCTACTTTTTGTTCACACAATTTCTAATATATTCACTCTGTCCATCTCTAAATCCTTTAAAGTCTTTCCTGATTAAACTGCTACTAACAAGAAATCCATGGACTCTCTCTGGTATGTCCAATGAGAAAGTAGCTTGTTAAAAATAACACACATTACTAAATTCTCCCTTTTCTAAAATGTTCCGACCAATGTTTTAAAAATGTTGAGAAAGGGATGGACGTAACATTCTGGTTGCTTTGAACAAAGTCTAAGCACGCGTGTTGTTTCTGATGTGAGTGGCACATCCTGTACATGAGCATACTGAGTTCAGTCATGATAGGCGTGGGTTTGCCATAGCTCTGAGTTCTCAAATTAATATAACGTCTTAGAGTTAATCAAGATCTGAGACTTACAGTTAGATCAATTATGCCCACAAAGCAAAAGAAGGCTTTAAAAGACATACTGATTACTTGCTTTAGCAACTGCAGGGTAACACTTGAAATAAGCAGTGAATGTAAGCTGAACCAACATGAACTGCAGTGATTATTGGTGTGTGAATGTCAGCGAGGGAGTTCATGTGAGAATACAACTGTCTGTAATGTTTGCTCAGAAACTTTTTCACTGGAGGGAGAACAAAATAAATACCAGCAAATTATGGAAGTAAACATTTCTCATTCTGTAAGAAATCTTTAGATAAAAGTAGGATGGCTTCCAAAGAAGGAGCACAAACGCATCTCAAAATCCATAATAAACTACGTCTAAAAGCACAAGTTGACAGTGTTTCCACAAAATCCCCCAAACTAAACATCACTGAAGGTCTGCTGTGCACAAAATTTAAATAAGCAGTAAGATTTTTACTAGGAAAAATTATGATGAAATTCCCCCAAAAAAGAACTGAAACCCTCTTAATAAGCTGAAAACTATATCATCTGCCAAATGGCATATTCATAGTTATGGTGCAGGTTGCTCAAATAGTTTTCTTTAAGCTTGAAACTGAAGATGGAAATAAAATGTTTTCTTTTCTGAAAATTCATAAATATGTTATAGCAGTTTTAGGAAACTTGAAAATATATTTTATCTGCTTTGCTACTAAAAATATTCAAAACTGAATAAAATGAACCCTTAAAGGGATATTTTGTTAATTTTATGTGATGTTCTATCAGTTGTTAAATACACTAAGGACTGTACCCAATAATGACATCACTCAAAGTGGGCGGTGTCTCTCAGGAGTCCTCTGATTGGAGCAATAGTCAGATTGGGAGAGACACTGCTGCTGAACAAGAGCAAGAGATGTTTTTAAATATTCAAAAAAGTGTTTGCCCTGTTTCTAGACTCATCGAGTGATGTCACTGGTGGGTGGAGTCCTTACTGTACATAGCAAAGATAGAAATATCACTTTAAATCAATGTTTTTATTCTTATGCAAAATGAAGAGAATGAATTTTTTTTGTTTTTTTTTGTCAAATATAATTTGCACACAAACTTAAAGTGGACTGCAATAAGTTCTTCACCACATTTCAGAGGTGAGGTTAAGCCCCCCAGCAGTGCCTTTGCAACCTGCAAGGGCAGTCTTAATGAATAGCGAGATACATGATAAATGTGGCCATATGGTGGAGCCGGCTGTCCAAGACAGGGGTGCTAGCAAGCTCAGTTAAACAGGCACACACACACACACACACACACACACACACACACACACACACACACACACACACACACACACACACACACATACTGCTCTTGTTTCACTCTTCTGCTAGGGAAGAGCAGTCATCAAACTCTGCATAACTCAAGGCAGCAGCAGGTAGGGGTTAATGACCTCCGGGTCCTTTAGATGGAGTGTGATGACCGACTGTGAAATCACAACAGCACTTCCTGTCAAAAAGTTACCCTGAAATTTAAACGAGGGCTCAAGCTGATTCTGCATGAGCCAAACTGTCACTTAACAAGGATGCTTTTTATATATTATATATTTTAATAGCATGCATTGTATATGCCTGGTTTATTAAAGCAAAAAGTCTTCCTAATTTATTGTGGCCTCTCTACTAATGTGTGTGTGTGCATGCATGCGTGCGTGCATGTGTGCGTGCGTGTGTGAAGGTGAGTCTTCACTGCATCACAGCAGATGAAGCCATATGTTGTCTGTCATTTCCTTGTCTCCTCTCTACCACTCCATACAACACTCCTATATTGCTATTCAACACACACAATCTAGACAATATTCTGCAGTGACAGAAACACACACAATATCACTAACTAGCCTAGAGTCACACCCACACAAACTTTATGCATATTTACACACAGTTAGATGTGACTAAAGCACACACAGTGAAACGCCATTGTTCTTCTTTCACAGCAGATGCTATCTTTCTCTAATTGGCTCCGCAAAAACAAAGGAAAGGCCTTGGATGCTCCGCCGCATCTGCGTTCTTACGGTCTACAGGGAAGCCCTCTGCTGCATGGAGACACATCAAGGGTCCTTGGATAGAGCTGACCTTTTTGCTGCACAAAGAAGGCCAACTCCTGATTACACGGCACCGTTTCAGGGTTTGTAAGCAAGCAGCAAGCAGGTTTTAGAACGGTTATGAAGCACAATATAAAATACCTCATGGCCTCCAGAGAACGCTCCGGCCAGAAGAGGTTTCCTGAACTCAACATGCAAATATTGTATTGAGGTTACAAATCTAATACAAGTATAAGAAAAAGAAAAATCTAAGCCTATCATTACATGAAGGAATGCAAGTCACCCACCACCAGAGTTTAAAGCTATTATCTTAAGCTGAAGAATGATGATTTAAAGGTGTTTGGTCAAATCTCAGAAATAACTATGTGAGAGCTAATGCAATTGTACAATCTGTTAGCACTCAGGGAACAGGTTGTGAACGACTCTCAGCTACTACTGCATGAAATATTAGCTCAACATTTTTAGACTGACAGGGTTATAGCCATTTTTGTATTGGTTAAGCTGTGGCAGCCATATTGAATTGGACTGACTACAAAATACGAAGACTTTCTGGGAGTTTCATAGGAAAATTAGTCTATTGGTTCATGAAATACTTTAAACAGTCAGAGTTGCCTCCAAAAGTCAGTGTCAAAGTTTAAAAACAGAAATCTATCCCAGTGTGTAAGCTGGGGACACACTGTGCAATTTTCTGTCAGATTTTACCCAAAGTTCCCAGTATGACAAAGTCTGTACCACTCTAAACTAATCTGCTAGTTGAGACAGACGGCGTGGTTAGTTGGAACAAAAATCTGTTAGTGTGAGAGGAACAGACCCGACCCGATGTCAGTCGCTGTCAGTTAAACGTTTGAGTTTCTTGGGCCAAATCTGCATGCATAACCAATGCATCTGCAAACACGTTTTTAACAACCATTGAAAAAGAGGTGGGTGACAGGAAATTAAATCAAAACACAACAGGAAGGAGCAGGAATATTCTGACTTCATCCAAACTCGTTCTTTTCTTCTTTATTTCTTTATTCCGGACAGATCAAAGCTCAGATAACAGCAGCAGCGAGCAGATAGTCGTCAGTGTTTGCTCTCTTCTATTTCGACTATGACTAACGCATTGGCGTATTACTGCCACCAACCATTGTGTGTGTTTACTGTCGCCCTCGTAGGAGTTTGTGCAAGAGTTTGATGTGTTTAGTCAGGAGTTGGTTTGAGAAGTCTTGAAGTTTGTGATCCCTCATCAGCTGCAGTTGTTACCCAGTCCTTCAGTTGTCAAACAAAAATGTCTTTAAACTAGTCTGTTAGTGTATATTTAAAATATGTAAAGACTGTGAAAGTTGTGTCCTCAGCTGTTTGCCTTCTCTCAGCTATCACATCAAATTGACTTAGTTATGGCCCTATTTGTCTTCTAAATTCAATTAGCTATAGTGGCCATTTTGAATTGGGTTGACTTCAAAGGTTAAACAGTTCATGGTGGACATCCAGTGGTTACTTTCTGAAAGTTTCATTCAAATCTGTCCAATTGCTCATTAGGTATTTTGCTAACACTACAGAGAAATGAACATGCAAACACATAAAAACAACATTGCCCATCTTTCACCTTTTGCTTGTGAATGATGACAAAAAAAAGTGTATTACCAAGCTTGGTCAAGCCCTTTTAGTCATAAATGTATTGTTTAATAAAACCTACCACCTGCTCCTACCTGCAACAAAAGTTTATGACACCATTCCTGCCAGTGCACCATAAGGCCTCACTACCTGCAATTCACAGCTGTCAAACATCCCTGCTGCTCAGAAACCCAGAGTGATAAATACAGCTGTGTGTGTAATTTGTGCTGGTGCAGTTTAGTTCAGCAGTGTGAAACAACTCTGAGACAGCACGGTGATATATGATCCTACCACTGGCATCATTGATCTTAACTTTAACTGCAGCGTGCAGTGCTACTTGATGGGGTGTTATATTGCAGAGAGAGGTACTACAGAGGGCGTACAGTGACCTTACCATCCATACATGTCTCACCAGTGATTAATTACAGGTGAATCAGTTCCACTTTACCCAGAGACAAAGTTGCATGCATCCCGTTTGTCTGTTTTCAGGCAACTTCATAGTTTTATCAGCTGTATTTGGCTTCAAGTCCAACCTTTAGCAACATTATCTCAATAGGATGAGTCTTGTATGTCTCTGAATGTTTCCTTGTCATCCTTTGTTGGATGCTTCATACAGTAACAATCAAGGCAGAATGACATGAAACAAAACAGCATCCTCTTCTGGCAGAAAATGGTCATAACAGGCAGCTTTAGATAGTTTATTCTTTTTCATCACCCCTGATTTTATTAGCAGATGTTAATATCAGAAACAAACACAAGCTGATCACAAGATCAACAAACTAAAATGTCTATTATAAAAGACACTCAGTGATGTGATCATTCAAATCAGTAAACCTGATAACATAATTAGGTCCATGCAACTGATTAAAGTTTCTTTGATCCAGTATATTTCCACCAGTATGTAATTGCATGGGCTCAAACATAAATAATTCATGCCACTCTTTAGCACAAAAACATGACAATCAACAGTCAATCAGCTACTTCAGTCATCTTTAATTCAGCATCAACTGATTGCTTTGCTGATACTTCCTTTTGCCACTCGGTCTGATTACTTGAGGCTCGCTGGGAACCTATGAAGACTGTGTCTGCACACTACATGTCCAAACAATCAATTATTAAATCTATTTAAATAAATATGAAGGCACATTTGCATTGCAGTGACTGCTACAACTTGCAGCCTAATGTAAAAATAATTTGATTTTTCAAGTGACCATTATATCTGTGATATATTGCCGTAACACTCACATTTTAAAAACATATCCCAAGTGCCATGGGCGTAGATTTGGCATAGACGGAGGTGACGTGTCCTCACCAATACCCAGCTGTCACTGAATTGTCCCCACCAAAAATTCAATTTAAGGATGCAGAAGTAGCGCTGTATCCCCAATCCGCACAAATAATATGTGCAGCCCAGCGGACCGGCGTGCTTACCATCCTGCTGAATACACTTCACTTCATTAGCTAGCTGTTTTCAAACAATACTGCCCTGATTGAGCTTCTTTAGAAATTACAGTATTTTAACATATCCTATGTATGGTTCAATAATGGTTTTAGATCAGATCATTTGTATTCTTAAATTTACTGGGGGGGGGTCAAGGTTTTTCATATAAAAGCAGTGTAAATAACATTTGTTGTAATGTCACAAAACGGCCACAAGAGGGCCAGTGTTTGTCAGCAGAAACAGAAACCAAAGACCAAAAAAATCACAAAATAGTTCACTGCTTTGTACTACCATCCCAGCTGAATACATCTCTCTTCATAATAGCTACCTGTTTTCAAACATTTTTGCCTTGATTTATAATGAGCATCTTAAAAAATCATGGAATTTTAACATATCCTATGTATGGTTGAATAATGGTTTTATGTTAGATATGGTGTTCTTTAATTTACTGTTTATTTTTCCAAGTTTTTAAACTAGAAGCACTGTGAATAATGCTTGTTGTAGTTTCACCTTATTGCCACAAGAGGGCGACATATACCAATGTTTTTTTCAACTAAAAGCACTGTAAATAATGCTTGTTGTAGTTACACCTTATTGCCACAAGAGGGTGACAGATACCAAGGTGTTGTCAACTAAAAGCACTGTAAATAATGCTTGTTGTAGTTACACCTTATTGCCACAAGAGGGCGATGGATACAAAGGTTGTTTTCAACTAAAACCACTGTAAATAATGCTTGTTGTAGTTACACCTTATTGCCACAAGAGGGTGACAGACACCAAGGTTTTTCCAACTAGAAGCACTGTGAACAATGCTTGTTGTAGTTTCACCTTATTGCCACAAGAGGGCGATGGATACAAAGGTTTTTCAACTAAAAGCACTGTAAATAATGCTTGTTGTAGTTACACCTTATTGCCACAAGAGGGCGATGGATACAAAGGTTGTTTTCAACTAAAACCACTGTAAATAATGCTTGTTGTAGTTACACCTTATTGCCACAAGAGGGTGACAGACAGCAAGGTTTTTTCAACTAGACGCACTATGAACAATACTTGTTGTAGTTACACCTTATTGCCACAAGAGGGTGACAGATACAAAGGGTTTTTTTAACTAAAAGCACTGTAAATAATGCTTGTTGTAGTTACAACTTATTGCCACAAGTGGGTGACAGATTCAAAGGTTTTTTTCAACTAAAACCACTGCAAATAATGCTTGTTGTAGTTTCACCTTATTGCCACAAGAGGGTAACAGATACCAAGGTTTTTTCAACTAAAACCACTGTAAATAATGTTTGTTGTAATGTCATAAAACCACCACAAGAGGGCGGGTGTGTGTCAGCAGAAACAAAAACCAAAGACCAAGAAGTCACAAGATAGTTCACTGCTTTGTACTACTATCCTTGCTGAATACACTTCACTTCATTAGCTAGCTGTTTTCAGACATTATTCCCTTGATTTATTAGTTTCTTTAAAAATCACAGTATTTTAACATACCCTAAGTATGGCTGAATAATGATTTTACATTAGAGATGGTGTTCTTAAATTTACTGTCGATGTTTTAATGTTTTTTTAATATAAAAGCACTGTAAATGCTGTTTGCTGTAATGTCACAACACGGCCACAAGAGGGCCAGTGTTTGTCAGCAGAGACAGAAACCAAAGACCAAAAAGTCACAAGATAGTTCACTGCTTTGTACTACCATCCATGCTGAATACATTTCACTTCATTAGCTAGCTGTTTTCAAACTCCCTTGATTTATGAGTTTCTTTAAAAATTACAGGTTTTTTAACATATCCTAAGTATGGTTGAATAATGGTTTGACATTCGAGATGGTATTTTTACATTTACTGGGTTTTTTTTAAGTTTTAAAGCTAGAAACATTGTGAAAAATGTTTATTGTAATTTCACTTATAGCTACCAAGGTTTTTCAACTAAATGCACTAAATAATGCTTGTTGTAATGAGTCGTGGGTGATGATAAGGCTGAAGATGTCGCGTTATTGTTCGTAATAGCGGATGAATTTCCTTTCTTTCTAAATATTTATTTGAAATTCAAAGTATTTCAAAACAAATTCAAGAGCGAACAAGATACAGAGTATCAACAACAATAAACAAAACAGTATAATATCAGCAATCACTGATCCTGCTCTGAGTTGTTGTCGCTATTTATCCACTATAAGAAAGCACTGGTTGAAATATTTGTGTGAATATTCTCAGTCGTGTGAGTCGAGTACATAGTAGGATTTTTATAGCAGTTTTATATTTTTTTGAGGGTAAATGCCTTTTTATGCATTTTGTGTGTGTTTTTATCTGATATTTTATGATATTATCTGTTTTAATTTCCTGGTTTTATTCCTGGTTTTAGTATGTATTTCGTTTTTATGGAACACATAAAAGGACTTAATGTCTGTTAAAAAAGTTAATCAATCAATCAATCAATCAATAGACATATATCAGTCAAAGAAAAGGAACAACAAGATGATCTCTGTACTAAACCATATGATTCTAAAATCAGACAGTAGGTTTTATTAGAACTTTACAGAAAATGGAAACAGTCCCTACTGAAAACTCTTTGAAACAAATCACATTTATCATTGTGGCCTTCATAGTTGTCATCATCAATGTGGCATGTATTTAGAGAATATATATAAACAACAAACATTTTGCATTATACCACAGGATGTTTGGATCAAAATTTGAACCAATCAGATCTCAGATCAGGTGAGAGCCAGGCGTTTCCCGTCATGCCCTTGGTTTTGCAGCCGGTGGAGAGCAACTGCAGCGCCTTTCTCCAAAATCTGCAGCCGAATTGATCTCACGAGGTTATCTTTGACTACGTAGGCATGACATCAGTGCAAGTCGGCGTCAAGTCGGACAGAAATCTAACCGGCATGCAATGTGCGCCGATCACTGGTGATCGAATCTGTGCAGAACTGGCTCATCTCGAACGCACCTCACAAAACCGCTAGAAGAGGGCGGGTGTGTGTGTCAGCAGAAACAGAAACCAAAGACCAAGAAGGCACAAAATAGTTCAGTGCTTTGTACTACCTGTGCTGCTGTGCGTGGATCTGTGTCCAGGGGACGGAGGCGCACATGTCTGGATCGACCGGTGCGAACCACCCTGCACAGAGCCGCTTAAACCTCCAGCACCTGCTCTGAGTCTAGATGGACCATCAGGCATTTTTCCGGTGATATTGACTTTGGAACCAGAATTACAGTACATGTCGCTTTATTCTGCAGCGCACGCAACTCCCCCACCCCCACCTCGTCCTGGTCCCCACCAATGACAAGAGCAAATCTACGCCCATGCCAAGTGCTCCGAACAAGCACTTCATTTTGCTCCTGAAGCGCATGCATTATAAAAGATTTATTTGCATATATTATATTCATCTGTTTAGTATGTTAATTCTCAGGTACTTCTGAATCTAATTATTCCTCTGATGTTTTAACTGGGAGTTTAACTTGTTGCACTGATGCTATGTAACACTTGGTAAATTTACTGGAAACTTGATGATTTCAGAACCAAAAGCTTTCAGGATTTTTTGATGTAACTGCTTTTCATTCAAAATACTGTAAACACTTAGATTTATTTTGTTCAAAACACAGATTTGATGTTTAATTTGCTGTCAAAAAACTTGATGGTGCAGTTTATACATGAAACCACCAGTCTGGTGATTGATATGGAAAAAAAATGTAGGAAATAATGATTGAAAAACAAATTGGAATTTTAACATGTTTTTAATTCCACTGGCACAAAAATCCTAGAAAAGGTCTCTCTGCAACATTTAATACGTGCTGATTTGTTACAGTAAAAATGCAGTATCACAATATTTAAATGTGACATTATAAACAGTAAAAGTACAACAACTTAGCTAATTATCATTTCTTGACATTAAATAAAATGCCAAGTTCATCAGTGAAATGCACCAAAAAGAGAATACACTAGAATAAAAAATATAAGGTATAAAATGTAGTAAATCAAGAATATTCTCTATCAAGAAAAACAATGAATGTCTCTAAGGTCTTTACTTTAGGCCATACTGGAGGTTTTTTGTTTGTTTTCTTTGTCAAACACTAAAAAGCAAGGTAAGGTAAGCCAAATTTTAAATATTTTTGAAAATGTTTTTGGGGAGCAAGGTGGTAATCCAGCATTTAAATATACTATAGGCACCATAAAATTAAAACACTTGTTATCAACTGTGCTTGTGAATTTCATCACTATAATTCAAAGCATCTAAATTAAATAGAACTGCCACATTGTCACTGCAGTCTAAGATATGTTAGATGTTATTTTCCTGCTGAAGCTTGTGGATTCAGCCTCCTCAGCTCCTCCTCCTTAACAGCACTCTCAAATGTTATGCCCTCTATGACCAAAGTGCAGTCTTCTGTGGTGGTGACCTGTCACAAAAGAGCATGCAGACAAAACCTAGTTATATACATGCCAAATCAAAATTTAACAGTATTATCTGCATATGTTATTCTGACATGTACAGCAGGTATTTGTGAGTCATTTAACACTTGGTGTTTGCAACCAAAGCTACCAAATTCTGAGGGGTGCTTAAACAACATTACCAGACTCCTGTCTGGACCAACTATTATTTTAATAGATGAAAAAAGCACCTACATAGCCATAGCCAGGATCCAATGATATATGGTATTAAGCAAAAATGTAATTGATGTATTTATCAAAGATGTTGTAAGTCTACCTTCTGGCTGAACAGCTTTGCTATCTGTGCACAAATGATTAAAGTACTGCCATAGTGGAAAGTTTTAAAAGTTTGCTGCTTTAGTGTTTAAGATCTTATTATCACATAATTCTATGGTATGCTGAAGTAGAATTAAAAGCTTTGCATAAGTTTCAATGACGTTTATTGACAATTACATTGAATTGATGCAAAAAGTAAATGCATTGTTGCTCCTCCTTTTTCAAGACCTCTGCAATTCGCTCTGGTATGCTGTCAATCAAGTTCTGGGCCAAATCCTGACTTGATGACAGCAAATTCAGCATCACCAGTAGGGAAGCCTACACTGTTCTCCTCAGCCACCTCCACCAGGTCCTCCAGTGTGACCCCAAGATGTTCTCAAGCAAGCCTAAAATTATAATTCCAGTGTGTTCTGGCTCAGCCTGGCAGCCCCCTGTCAGCTTTACATACCCAAAATACCGACCCAGGAGGTATCCAGGAGACATCCCGAACGAATGCTCGAACCACCTCAGCTGTCTCCTCTCAGTATAGGGGAGCAGTTGTTCTACTCCAAGTCCCTCCCGGATGTCTGAGCTCCTCACCCTATCTCTACGGATGAGCCCAGCCACCCTGCCAAAGAAATTAATTTCTGTTGCTTGTGATCATGATCTCGTTATTTTGGTCATTACCCAAAGCTCATGACCATAAGTGAGGACTGGAATGTAGATTGACTAGCAAACCAATAGCTTTGCTTTCTGGCTCAGCTTCCTCTTCACCACAACAGACCAGTTCAGCATCCACATCACTGCAGATGCTGAACCACTCCATCTGTCAATCTCTTTCCTCCCCTCACTAATGAACGAGACCCTGAGAACTCCTCCACTTGAAGTAGGACTTCTCCCTGGACCTGGAGTTGGCAGGCCACTTTTTTCAGTTGAAAAACATGATCTCAGATTTGGAGGTGCTGATCCTCATCTCAGCTGCTTTACACTCAGCTGTGAACGTCCCCAGCAAGAGCTGAAGGTCACAGCTTGATTAAGCTAGGTGGACGACATCATCCACAAAAAGCAGAGACAAGATCCTCCTGCCAACAAACTCGACACCCTGCACATCACGATTTCACCTAGAAATTATGTCCATAAGGGTTATAAACAGAACCAGTGACAACAGGGAACTTTGTTGGGGCAGCTGTTGCTAGCAGAGGCCACAAGGTGCCAGTCATGGCGATAGCCTCCATACCTGCTGTTGGATACCAGAGGTTAGGGGAGTCTGTGTGGCATCTTCCCCAGCCATCTGATCCAACTCACCACAAGGTAGTGATCAGTTGACAGCTCCACTCCTCTCTTTACCTGAGAGCTTCCACCAGAGCTTCTTTGCTGCTCTTCTTGACACCTGGACATTCTCCAAAAATCCTCTCCTTGCTGTGCTGCAGATGCACCCACACTTTCCTGCTGCCATTCCTGAGCAAGTCCTGCAGTGGTGGTGCCCTGATCCCACAGCTGGGTAACTTCAGGAGATAGTCTTAGTGCTTGCTGGACTTTATTGGATCCTAAGCCTTCTTTGCAAATATAGCAAAATTAGGTTTTAGTCATTGTTTTTATTAAGGTCATCTTCATGGAAAAGACTGAATCAGCAAACTTTGTAAAAATCAATATTCTCTCCTTCTCAAAACTTTTGGCTACAGCTGTACAGGAGTATGTGGAAAAATTTCCATTAAAGAATATTGTTTAAAGTTAAAAGCTGATTGTTGCTGGATCACTTTGATGGAAAAGCATGGAAAAGATGCTGAGAGGCTTAGCTATGATCGGACAGTGACAATTAAATTCCAAACTATTTAAGCCGCTCCTGTGTCAACTGCAATTTATGTTGATGTCTATTCAGTTTATGAATACAGTATGTTGTTTTCTGCAGCCAAGAAAGCACATTTTGGTTGGACACACCTATATTCACAATTCAGAAGAGGTCCTTATGAGACAGTGACCGCAAGAAGATAGACAGGAGCCATGAGAGACAGGAGCTATAGACTGCCAGACAGTCAAAAGTTTCTAGCCCAGAAATCTATAAAAAACCATCACAACACACGAAGAACACCAAACTGACTCCAAACCCACCCAAATGACTCTATGTCCACCTGCCCAAAGCTATATGCACTTTAATACAAGAAAAAAGTCCAGTTGCATGACAAAATTTGGGGATTCTCTAAAGGAAGTGTAGTAATTTTTACCAAGCAAAAATGCTTGACTAAAATAGAGTTGACTGTCATTTGCATCAATGTAATGTGGTTCTACAAGGTTGTGCAGGTAAGCATACCATGCCTCTGTGGCTGGAGGGGTTGAAGGGAAACCAGTGGCGCATCTCATTTAGGTCTCTCACAAGCGACTGGGCCTCTGACAACACTGCAATTACAGAGAAACTTCATGACTGCAACCATCATAAAACTAGTGTGTTATTTTATGAACAGATTTATCATTAATCAGCATGCAATTTAAATACAACACATGCATCATTGGGTATTTACAGTGTTTGACATACAGTATAAAGCAGGCATATAAATATAGACATGAGGGTATCAATTAAATGTGGTAGGTGTGGTCTTAAAAAAAACAAACATATAAATAGAGAACAGACTCACAGACCAAGCATTTCAGTCATGGGGAAGTGAAGAAACACATGTGCAAAACTTACACTGATGAGACTTTAAGACGTGGTTCTCAGGTTCTTCACACATCATGTCACTGACCTAACAGATTGTCACAAAAAATGTTAAGAAATTTTTATTTTGTTGTTGTTTTTTTAGTTTTTTTAATACAGGACTTGTCTTCAGTAAGTGATTAATACTGACAAACTTCCTTGAACACAATGAAATTTGACCATGTTTTGTAAGCATTCAAGTTAGCTGTTAGTCATATCAAATAAATAAATTGCTGTTTCTTTTTAAGTGCACATATAGAATTATTCAGATTTACCCAACTTATATTTTGCACATATCTGAATGTTAAACTTCTGTCTACTGATAAATGCCACACTCACTGACTGTGATCAATCATTTTTACGTTTGATTTCTGTACAGATGAAATATAGATAACTCAGAATCAACTACTGCAACTTATCTTCACAGTTAATCAAATGTGATCTTGTAACAACTTGTCTATTTTTCATTTAAATTTGTAAATAAGTTTATTAAAATTTGTAAACGTTAATATTTAAGAAGATTATAAATGATTTGATTGATACCCTGTGATGGATAATGGTAATGTGTTGAGTGAATTATTAGGATTCAGCTAATACCGGTATGTATGTTTGTATGATTCAGCTTATTGACAACTTCATATTGGGTCAAAATTTTAAAATACGACCATAAAGAAAGTTTGACAGACTTTGGAGATAGTTAGTCTTAAAATATCTACAAAACATAAACTCATTAGCTTAAACTCATTAGCTACTAATATTATTTCTTTAGTTTTAGAGTTCCCCACTTGCACTGAAGGAGCTGCAATATTATAACAAAAACTGTATATGATGAAATTAGAAAATAAACCTTGTGTTTGGAAAACATATAGACTCGTTTTAAATTAAATTCCATCAAACTTTCAAGAACGCTTTTATCTTTAATGCTAAAAAAAAATTAATAATGCTAACAGCTAGCTAGCTATTTTAATTAAAAAATGTAAAGCTCTTTTAAGCAGAAAACATACACATGTTATGTTTTGTTGTAATTTAAATATTATAAGTAGATACTGTCATTATACAATAAATAAACAACAGTTATTTAAATAATAAAACCGGAGTGACAATAACACAAAACAATCTTTATGGCTTTAAAACTCTGTAAGAATTTACATATACTAAATCAAAATAACATTATATATTCGTTATTTATTCAGTCAGTCAATCTACAAATACATATCGACATGGAAATATAATGTCACGCAAATATTTCCTCGAAGAATTAAACATAATGTATAACATCTGGTACATTACCAAAAACCTCAGCGCCTCAACTTCCTTTGTGCTTTTACTTTGAAAATATTTCAGTCAAGTGACTCCCGGAAGTTTTTGTTTTCTCACCTGTCAGTCTGGACCAGGTACTGTCCAGCCTCGTCTGCTTGTCTTTCCCAAAGACACAGGTTTCTTTTTGAATATGAATGGTAATCCTACGTGGTCAGTTGATATCTAACTGAGGACAACATCTAACACGGTTAGTGGGGGACGAGAGTGAAACATATTGACTGTTCTTTTATTCACCTAGCCAAGCTTAGCTAGCTGTTATCACCATAACATATCGATGGTTTTGATCCCGTTTACTGGTGATAAATAGCGTTCACATCGGACGTTATCTAGTGGTTGTGTCATTTATTATGCCATTTATCCGAAACCCTATTTTACAACTGTATGTCAATGTCTTTGTCGGTAGTCCGTGTTTACCAATGCTAACATTTAACATTAGCATCCTACACAAACGATGTTCTTTGATTGTTTACATCACGGTTAAAGCTGCTCTTTGTGGTGTTTGTTGGATTCGCGATCCTTTTTTAACTCTTAATACCGAGTTTTTAGATCTCTTTCATTGAAGGAAGTCTGACCAATTGACGTCTCACTTCTCGTCTTGTTTCAGTCACACTCACTTTCGCTTTCAGTTATTGTTGAGAGGTCGCTTTCATTTATTACTCAGATTTATACATTTAAAGTCTGCGACTTTACGTTTATGTTTTGTTTAAAACAACGTCATAACACTATTATGTTTACATGCCATATTAGAAGTTATTTCTTTTTAATAAAATAGTTTTATATTCATGTTTGCTGCATCATTGCCTGCTGACATCACCAACAAGCAGATTGACTGCAGTCAAACCACTTAGGACAGTAAAAGTCCAGCAGCAGGGTGTAGGGTTCAGTCTGTGATAGATAACAGACTGGGACTGCTATAAATCTTCATGGTGAGTTTCCTTAAAGCAGTGAGCCGAGATTCAGGTCAATCTGAGATGATTGAGTTAATCTCTACATATAAATAATCTAAGTTTATAATTGTCTTGGTGTCTTTATATGTTGAAGATGTCAAAAACAACAGTTTATACAGTGCTGTTAAAAAGTTTTTGCACTTTTCATCTGTTTTTCATTTTTGTCACAATTAAATGTTTTAGATCAGCAAACAATTCAGGATCAGACAAATACATGAATTTAAAATGCAGTTTTTAAATGATGATTTCATTTATTAAGGGGAAAAAAGGTGTTCTAACCAGTTATTAGATTTAGGGCCCATTCCATTTCATACTGGGGCAGGTTGGTTTGGATATCTTTTTTCAAAAAAGCAAAAAAAGAATAAATCTGTAAGGGAGAAAATGTTTTTTCACAGCACCATAGTCCAAGGCTTTAGGGTATGTTATTATGAAAGTGTGAGGTCATATTTGTGGATAAACACAAGAGCAAAAGTGAGACCAGGTCAAATTCCTTGTGTGTGCTATATACTTGAGAACATTAGCCTGATTCTGATTATTATTGTCTCTAATGCAAAATTTCAAATTTCATGTCACACAAACAGGATGCAAGATTCTTTCTGACTTTTTAAAAAACTTATAAAATAAAAAATTTCATCTTGAAGTTCATATGGCAGACTATTCAGTGCACATGTTGTATATGAATGTTGAATGTGTATACCTTTACAGCCAATCATCTTATTCTTTTTTTTCCATTCACCAATACATTTTTTGGGGTGATTCTTGGACTGCAGTGTGTGTAGAGTTTATATTTTCCATGTTTTAAGGCTATAACTAATTTAGATTTTTTTTTTTGTGCACAAAAATAGATGCATTGCTATAAAAAATAAATCAAACCTTTGTGTGTGATCCTTAGGTCTTCTCTGCAACAGATTAGACCTGTGCAAACATGGATGCCCTGGTGGATGATGACATTTGCATCCTCAAACATGAGACGGCTTACACAGCCGCTGGTGAGAGCCCTGTGTCGGTGTGTGCCGGAGATGAATCTGTTGCTTCCCACTTTGCCTTGGTGACAGCCTACGAAGACATCAAGAAGAGGCTAAGGGACACGGAGCGAGAAAATACTTTGCTTAGGAAAAGGGTTAAGCAGCTAGAGGACAAGGTATGGATGTCAACTGAATCATCAGGGACTGATGACAATCAAAGGGTCGAAGTGTTAGAAGAGAACTGGTCAGAATAGTCTAAAACACTGCAAAGAGACAAATGTAAAATAAAACATTTTTTTGAATGACTCAGAAGACCAGGTAATTTAAGTCCCCTCAGTATATGTATGTATTCAACCACCGCCAGAAAACTATTCATGGAAAAGAGGAGGAAGAAATCAAGTCAAAGGTGGCAACAAGGCTTCTAAAATTGTCTGCAAAGAAAACAAAATACAGGAAAAAAATGATTGACTCAGTGCTATGATTATGTTGTATTGTGATCAAAGCACATCACAGAGGTTTTATGACATCAGGAAAACAGGTTACTTTGTTAAAAAATACCTATCTTTTTTTTTTTATAAGAAATGGTTAGAAAATGTAGCTCAGACCTACCAGTGTTTGTTTAGTGTATTTTAGACTTTTATCTGCTGCTAGATCCTTAGTAGTGTGAGGAAAGTAATTTTTATATCCACACTGATCTTTTTTTTCCTCCCTGCATTTTGTATTATTTATTGTAGCTCTTTAAGCCAGAGGCTCCTCCATCAGAGGGTCCCCACTACGTAAACAAGGCATTCAGTGCTTACCGGGGAATCTACATAGAGAAGGAAGACCTGCAGATGGAGCTGAACAAACTGGTGATTTTTTCTTTAAAATTTGATTTAGCTACAAGCAGAAATACTCCAAACAAAATGACTGCAAATATTGCTTATTTAAAAGTTTACAGACAGTGGAGAGTTTTTTTCCTGAGCTGATTTTTGATGTAAAATAGATTAAGAACAGTAAGAACAGGGAACATATTGTTAACAATTCCTTGGATATTGACTTCCTTTCTTCTTCCTGTTGTCATCCTCTCCGGTTTTCTGTCAGAAAAAGGAAAAGAGTGAGAGTGAGAGGATGCTGACGGAGCAGCTCCAGGCCAAAGAGTTGGAGCTGCTTCAGCTGAGGACAGAGCTGGAGACCACCCAAGGTACAGGTAGAGCACACAGGACTGCTTATCTCATATTACACATCGTTTACCTTTGAGAAAGAACTTTAGATGTGCACAACAAAAGGGACAAAGTCACCTTTCATAAAATAATATAACAGTACTAAATTTGCTTTTTGAGGCAAAACACTGCAGCACATGTTAAAGGTCAATATGAGGATGCTAACAGAGCAAAAATAACCTGCAGAACTAGACAAACTATTAACTTTCTAAAAGTGAAAAATAATTTTACTTGAGCTGCTGCTTTTATAGTGCTTGAAGATGTGTATAATTTAGCTAAAATTAGGACCTTCTTCAACAAACTTCACACTTAATGGATCATCCAGTGATTTTCTCTGTAACTCTAAAATATATTTATGTAATTGTTAATAGAGTTTTACTCAACCTTAATAGAGTATTTGACTTTGTAGTGATAGTACTACCCTAAAACATGTGTCACATCACTTTTTACCTTTGCGTCCTACATTTTAATGCTTAATTTTAATGGGACAAATTAACTATGTTGCACTACTAAAATCATTAAATGATAGAGAGATGGATAGATATGATTTCATTTTGATCATCGTTAAATATCATAAAACTACATATACATATATAACAAGCAAGTAAAATAAAAGTGAAAAAAATATATAACAAAAATAATGATCACACTAATTGTCATTGTAATGACAATAGTAATGATCAGATATCGCTACCATTCAGAATTATTAATAAATACATATTCAGTAAGTAGTAGAAAAAAAGCATAAACTTATTGAATCCCATCACTTCTCTACATCCAATAACTAATAATTAGTTAACTGCTCCCTGTGTTTCGTATGTTACAACATTTTATCCTAATTCTGTAACCTTGGTAGCCTGTGAACAAAGATATATTTGCAAATTTACATAACATACACACACAGGATCATTACAACCAGCAGGAATATATAAACACACTAGATTTCAAGCATGTTCTGCAGGAGACTTCTTACGCCTTGTTCCTTAAAAATCTTTTTTTGTACCGTCTTTAAACTGCATCATGCTTGGACTTCACCTCAGTTGATCACTCAGTCTGTTCCAAAGTTTCACTCAGATAGAGATGAACATTTTTTTGAATGCTGCTCAGACTCTAGCATGTTTGAATTGTAACTCCCCTCCTACAGAATACTGTCCAGGTCAAGATTTCTGTTTAACATTTGTTGCTTCATACAGTTGTGCTGTTTAAAATTTATATCAGAAAATGTTAATATAGTGATTTTAAGAATAGTGAGTTTGTATGATCTCTGTAACCAGTATTATGAATTATCCTTTCAGCACTTTTTTGTAACCTAGAAAAGGATGATAATGAACATTTATAAGTGTTGCCTCCATTGCAGTGATTTCAATATGCTAAAGTGTACCTTGTACCAAACATTTTTATGATTAAAGGCTACCTAGAGAATATTTCCATATTTATATGTACAGTATTTTGTTTGTTTTTCTAGTAATGAAGAGCCTAAACAGCCCTCTGGACTCGTGGCAGGTGGAGAGGGCCAACACTGAGCTGCAAATTCGCAAACTGCAGGAGGAAGTAGAGAGGATGACACTAGAGAACAGTCGACTGCTGGAGACAAGCAAAGTGAGTGAGGAGGGTGGGCTTAGCAACTAGATGATGTTGAAATAAGAACATACATTATGAAACAGAAAGAACAACACAAAGTATATTTTGAGATAGATGTTGCATAGGGGCATGTAGATGTAACTTATTTGATTAGAAGATGTCCAGTTAAGCTGTATGAAACAGCCCTTTTCAGTACAAGTTTATTTATTAAGCACTTTAAAACAACAAGAGCTGCACCAAGGTGCTTTGCAGCGAAAATTCAAGACTAGCAATAATATTAAAAAATCTTTAAAGACAGAAAATAGTCAAAACAAAGTAGTAAAATCATCTCATAAAAAGTCAATAAAAGTACAGATAAATCAAGGCTTTACTTGAGTTGGTTTCCAGAAAGTAGAAGTGGGTTTTTTCAAGTTAAAGTTAAAGTTTTCCTAACTTTGAGAAGATCTGACATGGAAAGGTAAATTATTCCAAAAACCAGGAGCAGAAACTGCAAAAGCATGATCACTTCTAGGTCTAGATCTTGGTGCATCTAAAATCATCGGGTTGTTTGACCTCAGTGTTCCAGATGAAGAACAGTGTTGTAGAAGATCCAGGAGATGGGATGGAGCCAAACCATAGAGAGCTTTAAAAAAATAACATTGAAATGTTAAAGTCAGTTTGGTAACAGACAGGGAGCCGATATAGTGAAGCCAACACTGGTGTTATGTGTTCACGCTTTTTTGTTCCAGTTAAAAGTCAAGCAGCACCATTTTTTTACTATCTGCAGATGATGTAGAGAGGACTCGTCTATGCCCTCGTAGAACAAGTTACAATGATCTGAGCATGTGGTAATAAAAGCTTAAATGCTTTTATTTCAGGATCTCTAAAAGAGAAGCAGGACTTCACTTTAGCTAAAAGATGCAGCTGAAAGAATCCTGATCTGACAACTGTCTCATTTATCTAGTTTAAAAAAGCTGTCAAAGATGACACCAAAATCAAGTGAATTGAGTTATGGTCCCAAGAATCTCCTCAAGGTTATCTACCAATTCCTTCTGCTCAAATAAAATTACTTGCTTTGCTTTTGTTCAAATGGAGAAGGTATGAGTTCATCCATGTTTTTATTTCATGCAGTCTAAATGAATCAGGTAGTTGTTGGTTTTATCTTTATGGACAGGCTGCATGGTGGCGCAGTTGGTTAGCACTGTTGCCTCGCAGCAAGGAGGTCGTGGGTTCGCGTCCCGGCTCTGCGGCCTCTCTGCGTGGAGTTTGCATGTTCTCCCCGTGCATGCGTGGGTTTCCTCCGGGTACTCCGGTTTCCTCCCACAGTCCAAAGACATGACTGTCAGGCTAATTGGGCTGGTAAATTGTCCTTAGGTGTGAGTGGGTGTGTGGTTGTTTGTCTCGTTCGTCTCTGTGTGGCCCTGCGATGGACTGGCGACCTGTCCAGGGTGTCCCCCGCCTCTCGCCCCTTGACCGCTGGAGATAGGCACCAGCTGCCCCGCGACCCTCTGTGGAGGATTAAGCGGCTACAGAAAATGGATGGATGGATCTTTATGGACACATAAATACTTGTCTGCAAAACTGTGAAATGGGATATTAAACATTCTAAAAATGGATCCCAAATGCAGCATGTGTAGTGATAACAGGGCAGGGCCCAGAACAGATTCTTGAGGAACTCCACACATTAGAGATGCTGCAGCTGAATAACAATGGCCTAAACTGACTGGAAAAACTCCTGTTTGTCAAATATGACTTGAACTACTTTAGAACAGTTCTCTTAATGCCTACACTGTGTTCAAGTCAGGATAAGAGGATGCTATTATCTACAGTATCATAAGCTGTGCTCAGATAGCACCAAAATAACAGTATCTCCTATATCTACAGTTAAAAGAGGGTCATTAAAAACCTAATCAACTGCATTTCAGTACTATGGTGTAGCTTAAAAGTGAAAACAATTTTAGAAAAAACAGCAACTTTTTATTTATAATAACTTATCTCTGTTTTAGGAGGAATCCTGTAGCCTTAACGGACCAGACGTGGACCAGACGTCAGACGCAAAGCACAGTGCAAGGTATAGTGTTCTATCAATATTACTGAAGAAATGCTCCTGGTTCCATTTCTAAACAGCATTTACACTTTTACAAATCACTTAGTACTGATCACAATAAACAGTGAAGATGGAAGCTGATAAAACTGGTTCAACACATTTTTAAATAGCAGTCATACAGTATCAATGAAAACAGAAAGTTTCCCAGTCACACCACTGCAGTTACTTTTGATTTGTTTATTCTATTTGACCAGAGTTAAATACAGTGCTGTCATCACCACATAAACCAAGACACAACTGGTTAGAGCTGTACGTTCTGTCGCGCCGCTGTCTCTTACACTCACACGCTGTGTGACAACCTGCTGTTGGATCAGATGCTCATCAACTTTGATCTGTCATTCTGTCTCCGTACCTCACAAACAGGATGACAGCATGTACCGAAGGTGCATCAGTCCTGCTTTGAAGAGGCAGAGTGACGAGGGCTGCTGATGCAAACAGTGGGAGAACATGTTAGCAGGTTCTTGAGCAGGAAATTTACACTTTAGACTTTACGGTGTTAATTTATTCACTTATTTCAACCTTATTTGAAAGTTTTAAGTCACAATCAAAATTTTTATTTGATTATCATTGATTAACTGATTAAAATGAGTCAACATTATGCTTATCTATTCTAGTCAAAACACCAGACTGGTCCTTAGAACTGTACCTATAGGAAGTCTTAGGGAGGCTAGAGTCTTCCAGCCATCACCAGGAGAGAGGAGCGATGCACCGTGCATTCACAGCAGATTGTACTTTTCTTCTTTGGCCACTAGAGGAGGATACAGCTTTACCCTTCTGCTCATCATGTCTTGCATAAAAGTCTTTGGATTTACATAAAACCTCAAAGGCAGCTTGTGTGATATTAGATTAAAATGGTGTCTTTTGTGTTTTCCTCTTTGCCCTCTGAAGTTTTTTATTTATTGAATCCTATGATGTATATTATTTTACTCAATGTTAAGCTGTACAAAATGCTTTGGTTTTTTATTGCAGGTTTTCTTTCCAGATTTGTGTTTGAGGCATGTGATAAAAGTCTTTGTTGATAGGATTTGTCTTCTTTTGAGAAGTACTACTGATTGGACAGTTTGTGTCCATAATCTTAAAGGTTATTTAAAACCATGTTTGGTTATTTTTGTTTGCTGCATAGGGTTAGGGTTAGGTTAGTTACCAGTTAATTCACAGTTGTTAGCACTGTTGCCTCACAACAAGAAAGTTGTCGTTTCGATTTCCGGTTGCATCCTTTCTACGTGGAGTTTGCATGTTCTCTCCATGCATGCATGAGTTTCCTCCAGGTACTCCGGCTTCCAAAAACATGCGTGTTAGGTTAAATGGTGACTCTAAATTGTCCCTAGGTGTTATTCATTGTGTGAGTGGTTTTATGTCTCGTTTGTCTCTGTGTGGCCCTGTGATGGACTGGCAACCTGTCCAGGGTGTTCCCCGTCTCTCAGAACTGGGCTGTAAAGTAATTGTTCTTAACCCCAGATCAAAGTTGTGGATTAATTTTATCTACAGTACTGTGAAAACTCTTTTGGACCCCTTACAAAGTTCTTTTGTTTTTTGTCACTTGAAAGTTTCAGATCAGCAAGAAAATTTTACTATCAGACATCAAGATGACCTGAGTAAATAATGCATCATGAATTTTTCAAGTGATGATTTAATTTGT
The DNA here is from genome assembly GCA_006937965.1 of Callopanchax toddi. Taxonomy (NCBI): domain Eukaryota; kingdom Metazoa; phylum Chordata; class Actinopteri; order Cyprinodontiformes; family Nothobranchiidae; genus Callopanchax; species Callopanchax toddi. The sequence continues at coordinate 156,146 of SSNR01000488.1, read as the reverse complement.
GAAGAGATAAAAGCTACCAAAACCAGCATGGTCCTATGTGAAAAAGTAACTGACCCCAGAACTTAACTGGTTGTAAGATCCTTGGCAACGACTGCAATCAAACATTTGTCATAACCAGTAGTCTTGTGGTGGAGGAATTTTGTCTCTCTGTTCTTTACAGAATTTACAGAATTTGTACAGAAACAGCCTGTTTAAGGTCAAAGGTCAGACATTGTCTTTCAGGATTTTCTGGTAGACAGAAGGATTCATGGTTTCATCAATTTGAGCAAGTCATCCAGGTCTTGAAGCAGAAAGCAGCCCCAGACCATGTTTGAATGTTAGTATGATGTTGTTTTGTCTAAAATGCAGTGTTGGTTTCACATCAGATGTAGTGGACACACACCTTATTCTTCCAACAGTCGGGATATATTTAATCAGGATATCTTTGTCTGATATAGACATTTGTTTGTTGATCTGAAACACTTTACTGTGCCAACAAAAAGCAAAAACAGAATCTGTAAGGGTTTTTTATATTTATGGACTTTTTAAACTAAGTAGTGTTTAGAGATTCTACTTCTGGCTCTGAACAGGACGGTCGCTCTTTTCTCCGCTCTGCTGTTTTCTGCTTTTTGTCTGTAATAACTATCTGAGCAACTCCCGCATTCTTCCTTTACTTGGATTAAACATTACTCTCAACATGGAATGGATGAGCTGGACTCTCAATGCAATCGACACCATTTCCCACGCTAAAAACGGAGCAGGGGACTCCGGCGTGTCCACGGGGGACGTACGCAGCAGGCTACCTGATGAATCCATGGAAGAAGTGAGACATCTTGTGCCTCGCTCAACTCTCTCTGGAGGATGCAGAAGATTTGTACTTTTTTGGATTTCTGGTGGTCGGATTTCTGCTTATTGGCTGTGGTGGATTTCTGCTCCACGAACAACAAATGAAGAAAATAGCGGAGTTATCAGGGACTATTGGCAGGCTGTCTGCTCTCCAAGAAAATCAGGCACAGGCTATGAACTCGATAACCCTGGGACTGAATGAACTCACTCGAGGGCAGGTCTCGAGTGCAGAGGGGTAAAGACCACCCTCGAGAGAATGGTCCAAGCCAACGGGAATTAAAAGCCATGATTTGACACTTTGGATCTAAAAGAGCCAGCAAATGGACAGTAAGGTGGCGGATAAATCTGGAATGCTGCCTGAAGACAAAGCAATTTCATTTTATTTGAGTATGCCCTTGGACAGTCCCCACTTCTCCTTCTGTTCGGAAAGACACGGAAGCTGCTTGCTCCCCATCACTGTTCTCCGTCCTAAAGTTCCTCCCTCCTCCTCCCCTCCCAGGTACGGATAGGTCACGCAGCAATCACGCGAGGACCAACGGCTGATAGCAGGGATCACCCCCTTCCCCACCTCCCTTCTGTGTTTTTATTTCTCATTTTTCTCCCCATTGTTGACTGTTCGCACAAGGGTTTTTGACTGCTATGAGCACGTCTCCCTCCCTCTGGAGATGAGCTGGGAAGCTGTCTTTTTTTCTTCCTCTCGTTCTCCCTCCTTGACCATATTTCACACTGTTTGCACATTCCATCTGCAGGCAGACGCCTCCCAGAGGCTGCCCGGGTTTTCTGTAAACCAAGACAAATTCCTCGATTGTGAGACATCACTTTCCTGGTTAATAAAGCTGATTCTGATTTATTTATGTAGCACATATATCACAAAATAACCAATGGACAGGATTTCAAATAAAATCTAGCTTGAAAAGATGTGTTGAGTAAAAATGGTTTCCTTTTCTGGAGACCAACAATAACATAACATCCTGTTTGTCATCTGAATGTTACCGTACCATACAGTTTTATACATGTTCTGTTTGTCTGTAGGGAGAGGAACATCCAGCAGACATACAAGGCTTTGTGCTGCGAGGTGACTCGTCTCCATTCAGAGCTGAAGCATCAGACGGGTCTGATCAGGAAACTCAGGCCACTGATCGGTGAGACAAGACGAGGTGAGAAACACACACTCAGGACTGTCCCACTGTTTATCTGTTTTTCATCCAAATCATTTCACATTTAAGTTCTGTTTTAGTACATTTATTGTGATTATTTGCAGATTGTTTCCTAGATTACATAGCTACATGATCATGCAGAGTACTGCAGAAACACAAAGTTTAAAAAAACTAAGAAATTAATAATTTTCTTAGTTCTTCATATCCAAGATAAATACAGGAAATTATTGGAACAACGTTGTGGCCACCCTGCTAGTGGTGATCACCTCTGCTGTCGATTCAGGTCAAGACAGTGAAGTGAACATAGGAACGGTTCATGGCAGCAAAATCAAACCTGTTTATTCCACTGAACAGGAGAGTAATGCTGTGGCTCGGATAAGGCAGATGGATCGAGTGAAATAGGGAAAGCAGGAGTGGTAAAAGGAAAAGGAGAGGGGCTAGACTAAAGGAGGGAGGATTCTATCTGTTTATTCACTCATTCTGTGTATCTGTATTCTTCTAATGCTCCTCCTTTGGAATCACTTTTATTCAAATCCCAGACTCAGGAGACCATCACATGGAAGCATAGCGGGGAGGGATGGATGGATAGATGATGTGTGGATGGAGAGAGGTATGGTAAATTTTTCTTCACAAAAAAGCCGTAGCAGAGGCTTTCATGTAAACTTCAATATCCACCCAAGGTGGTGATTTGATGGCACAGAGCAGCGGTGTGGGTTTGAGACGAGGACATCTGATTTGTGTGTGGATATAAAAAGAGTGGCTTGTTTATGCAGAAGTTAGCATGATGAAGCTTTAGGAATATTATGAAAACTAACTGAATAATGCACAGACAAATAACTAATGCAGCTTCTGTAAAGCATTGTTTTCACATCTTAATGGGTTTACATTATCCAGCAGGAAATCATAAGGCAATTTTTTTATTTCCTTATTAAATTCAAGCTTAAAGCTGCCATCATAGCGGCAAAAAACAGCTTTTATAGCAATCAGAGGTGAAAAGAGTAAATTCATGCTCCTTAAAAGATTTGACTCATTTTGTTTTCATAACTAGTTAAAGAACTATAATATATATATATTAATGGTGCATCACATCCATCAGATTTGTGTTAATGTGTGTACTGTATTAGTTGAAATCAGAATGGAATCAGGTTAATGTGTAAGTGAAGAGTCCCTTTAATTTTTATTTTTACATTAATTCATGAAATCATATCCCTCTTTTGATTTCTCATTTTCATTTTTCATTCCTTCTTTTTGTCCCTAACACTTGTCTCTACCTTTTTTGCCTCTAGCTGCTTCAACCGTTCCAATCCAGTGTTTGGACGACGTGGAGAAAAACAACAATCTCCCGGTTGCTCGGACACCTGTGCCCCACCCCCCCACTGCCCCATCGGTCCCCTCCTGCTCTGGGCGCCCCTGCCCCCCCGTTGGCGGTCTTTCAGGCCCCCCTCTGCCCGACAGTCTGAGGGAGGACTGCTGGTACAACGGGCCCTGGCCCCCTCAGAGCTGTCTGGTGGAGGCCCTGGTCGGGAGCGACACCTGCTCGGTGATGCTGCCCCCTCCTCCTCTGAACCAGGCGTCTCTGGATGACAGTTCTCGCTCCTTCCCCAGCCCCCCTAAGCCCAGCGATGCCATGTTCTGGGAGGGACATTCTGCCGCCTCAAGTTCCTCATCCTCACTGGGGAACTTCACTCCCATGAGCCCTCCCAACACAGAGTGGACCAAGCCCTATTGAGGTCAGCATCGACTGAAGAAATGATAATTGGTGGAAGAGAAGTGAATGAAAGTCTCTTGACTCTGCCACACAGCTACCACCTAGCCTGCCTTAAGTTGATAAAACCACTCCTCTGTGGTTTACTACACTGGACCTACTTTTTGTGGGAACTAATCGAGGCCAGACGAGGCCTTTTCGAGGTAAAGACTCATTCATTCGCCATGCGCACCGCATCGGTGAACATATCCGACTTTGCAAAGGAAAAAGTCGTTGCGAGACCCTCAAAAAGAATAAATCATATCTCTAAGTGTATGCTTCTTTGCACGCACAAGCACAAGTGTGTGCAAGCATGTATACAAGCAGTCTGATTTGTGTGTGTGTGCAAATATATGCACATTAAGGTGTGCCTGTGTCTCTACGTCATAATAAACCCTAATAAGGCTCAAAGGACCTCTTCTCCATGTATTGTGGTCACAGATCACTAGAGCCACAACATAGTAGTAGATTTTGTACAACTGTTCCTTCTCAGTGCAATTTTTAATTTTATTTTTCAGTTTGATCACTGTAAAACATACAGATATGTAGCCCCGTTTGTCTCATGATCATTGGTATGAAGACTCGGTGTGTTTGTTTTTGTGTTGTGATGGATATAAAGGAGCTTTAGACAAATTGTAGATTTTTGATCAAGATATTAACAACCAAATTACTTTTATTTCCTCTCCAAATTGCATTTGTTGAAGGTGTAATAGATGATTATCACTCATGCTTATCGTGCCACATTGGAGATTTTAAGTCTTTGAATTTTTGAGGGAATTGCAGACCGCATTAAATTTGCCTCATCAGTTTGTCATTATGAGCATCTAATGTGTTGGTTTCTTTCCTCGGCTGTGCAGTAGACATACAGCTATTGGTTATTTATTTTACCAGACTCCATACACTCCAAAGTAGTTTTTACTACTTGATGAAAGAAGGTGTCTAATTCCTGCTGGTGGTAAACTTCTACTAATAGAAGAGGGAAGTTTTGCTTTAAGGGTCAAATGAGTCTAAAACGATGTACAAACACATACATGTGAAATCACAACTAACAGAATGTGCATATCTGTATAAATGTAAATGGTGGGCTTCAGTACTTTGCCAAATGTGATTTTGCACTCCATTCTGTGTTTTGGTTGTCCTTCCCTGACACAGAGACCTCTGATGAGCGTAAGAACTCTCTGCAACTTTAGCAAACGTGAGCTGATTTAACTAATTGGTGCACAAAGGCCTGTAGTTCTCGAGATTGCTTTCCTTTGCTTTTTTCTTCAGTCTGTTTTACAACTTTGATCCTGTTTTTGTTCTTATCTTTAAAGAAATGTTATTTTACAGCAGTGCTTTCATACTTCTGTAAAGGATTTGCAAACCAAAATGCAATGTACAGTAGATAATGGATTATATTTTAGACTTACTGCACTTCAGACTGTTTGTAAATATGATTAAATAAATAAATGAATGAAAGGAATCAGCTTGTTTGTTCTGGGTCTGCTGTATATGGAGCTACAATTCTATCAAAAACATTTGGCTTCCTGTCTAAAAAGATAGTTTGAAGATACTTGGTGTGCAACAAAAAATAAGTCCCAGCAACGCCAATAAACAAACATTCATAATTTTAAAATGTCTTAGTCACAAATCCTTTAAAATGCTGTTTTGTGTCCCAAGGATTTTATTCTTTTAAATAATTCCATTCAAAATGTTTATTTATTGGTAGAACTGTTGCAGTAATGTATTCTGGAATTTCTATTACGCTCACTAAAATTGAACATGTAACCAAAGCCAAAATAATTTAAAATCAAAACTGCTTTTCATCCAAATTAGCATGAAATTATTTGCAAAACAATGCAATATTTCAACACAGCTACTGTTTAAGCACTTGTTTATTTTCACTCCCACCAAAAAAATTAATTAAAATAAGGAAAGCAAACTGGCACAAAAGGGACAACACAGGAAAGTGGTGGAGTCAAGTGTTTGTATTAATGTGGGCAGTGAACACCCAGTGAGTTCATAACCCAGATACTTCCTGTGATGGTGCTGAGAATTGACTCGGTTCATAAAGTTCCTACATCTTAGTCTTAAACTCAGCCTAAATGTTATAAGTCTCTGTGCATTTTCCACAATAAACAGCATTTATTTTTCCTACAACAGCAATGTTTTAAATTTGCAGTCTGCTCTTTCTTGCATGCAAGGTGTTTCTAGAGAATTCTAAAGAGGTCTTAATGATGTTCTGAACATTTCTTTATTGATTTATGATAGTCTGACAGAAAAAACACACCCTGGAAAAAAATACCCAAATGGTAGTGATGCTGCTCCAAAGGTTATAGTTGTTTTTGTCATAAATGACAACATCAACATGTCATTTACACAAAAACACTAAACATGTCTCATTTTACCTTTCAGCTTTAGCCCTAAAAGCCAATTTAGAGACACCGACAGACCTGATATGCATGTTTTGGGCCTGTAGGAGGAAGCCAGAATACCTGGAGAAAACCCATGATTTAAGAAAATCTAAATTAAAACATTTGTAATTTGTTAAATCATTACGGTTTCATTGCTTCCCAGCAATTTTAAGTGGCCAGTAAAACAAGGGCTTTTCTGGCTCTTGTTTAGGAACGTTTTGGTTGCTTCAGTTTTAACATGTTTTATAGATTTAGATGTGATTTTCTGAATATTAGATACTTAAAACTTTTAAATGAAACAAATATTTCTCTGCAACCCCTGAATAATTTAATGATGTGTAACATAAATGGTTTCTTTTAATTGCATTTCTTGACTCATTTACCCAGACAGGTTTTTTGAATGTGATGAGCACCTCTTGGACCTCAGTACTCAGACTGCAGGTGCTGCAAAATGAGCACAATTGTTCTGAAAATTTTCACCAGTATTTTGTTGCTCTTGTGAATATTTTCCAAGCATGTCACCAGCCAGTCCATCACACAGACAGTGTAGTGGTGGTAAATGTGTAGGGAGCAGAGGAAAATGTTTAACATTTGATTCAACTATTTAAAGTAGGGATGCACCAGAAAACCAATTAGTGGTTGAAACTGGCCAAGATTTCAAAAATCTAATAATTTTATTTATTTATTTTGTCTGTGAGTGCACATTTGATAAGCAGCAATAAAAAAAAAACTCAAAATGTTCCCAGCCACTTAACGTACCATTGCTAAGCAATCATTTATTTCAGCCAATAAAGATCTTCCATGTGGACGTTTTTAATTTCATAATTATAATTTTCTTGTTAATCAGAAACAGAAAATAATCTAATCGAAAGCTAAATATGTGATATTAGCTTTCATTTTTAAATTGTTTTATTTACATTTTACACAACATGGTGTCCTTCAAAACATTATGAACATGTTGCTTACAAAGGGAAAACCAGCAGAACTAACTAAAAAAAACTCATTTTGAAAAACTATTGCAATAAACTTCTGCAAATACCAACAATTTGCTCTATGAGGTTTTAAAATGCATGTATAAAGCAAAAAAAGATTAATTTACAAGTAATGAGAATTATTTTGAATTAAAGACATTCGTGACAATCCTGCGGACATGCAATCAGGGGCTTGATTTTGTGTTCAAGCTAACACACACTTTACCTCTATTGAACAAAAATGATGTTCCATAATTTTGGTTAAAAAATCACAATGGGCTGCTTTAAGGTTAAGAGCCAGATGTCTCTTTTCGCTCTGTAAGTCTGAAATATTCCTCAGATTTAACAAAAAGCATCCTCTGACGATGATCTTAGCTGAGGCTCCAGGCAAAAACAACAAAGCAGACTCTTCATTAGCTCTCGTTGCTTCTATTTTTACCACAAAACTAAGTCGTCCCTCAAACTGAAACTGCAACATCAAAGCCAGAGAGTCTTTCTGAAGATGAAGTGACAGCTGTGTACTCCTTCTTGCTGTGACTGTACTGCTTTTTGCATTCAAGTGTGCGAAGAGTATTTTCAGGCAACACTTGTGGCTCATTTTGCACACGAACTGAACATCAAATCATTTTTTTTATTAGCCACTCTTTTGTACCTCATGTCAGTCATTCAACGAATTTGAATATAAAACATAATCCCTCATGCCTCCCCTAACTACACGAGTCTGAGCCTGGACACCTTCTGATTTATTTAGTCGTCATGTTGATTATTACATGCTGGTTGGAAGTTTCTGATTTCTGTTCTTGGCTGGAATCCCCGTCCTCTCAAATTCCAGCTTCTCCTCGATGTATTGTCGCTTGCATTCTTCAAAGAATGCAGGATCCTTGTAGCTGGTGGAAAACAGAAGGTAGATTATATTCACTCTGACAGTAGTTTCATGGCAGTGGTATACTGGACAGGAAACACCATTTAGAGTGCAAGAAAATGTTGACAAAAGTAAGAAGGCCTGAATAAAAGCTATTGTTGGGTAGCATGTAGTGTAAAAACACCTCATGGTGCTGAGTGTTGCAGGAAAAAAGTGCCAAATACTCACTGTTGCGTCAGACATTCCTTCAGGGCTGAATTCTCCTCTCGACACTTAAACACCATGAAGAAACCAGATTCTTTACAGCACTGGCTGAAGGCTGGATAGAGAAGAAGGAAATATTAACCAAAATAGGGAAATATGATCAACATATCAAATAGAAGTAAACATTTTATAAATACACCAACCAACCATCAAATAAAACAATGCAGAAAGAGTCAAGATGGGAACTGAAACCAGGACAGGCAACGGTGTTAACTACCTGCAACCCTACAGCCATTCTAGCACTCAACACTAAATGTGTTTCATCTATCCACTCAAGAACCAATTTATGTTTTTAGCCTTTTGGGAACAAAAGTCTACCAAGCCTAGCAAGTGTCGTGTAGAAAGAATAATAAAAAAAGGAAATTCTTTACTTCAGTTCACCAGAATTGTCTTATTTGACATTGCATATCAAGTTAACAATAAAACTGGGATATGTGTATCATACTTTATGCACAGTTTGCCAACAAACTTCATTCTATTAGAAAAGGAACATAATTTTGGTTCAATGGAGCTAAAACGTTGGGACAGATCCTGACTCTCTGGGTCAATGTTTTCTCAACAAACCACTGTTCAATTACAAACTTCACCTCAAGTAGACAATATGCTACCGCCTCATTTTAATCAACACAAATCATATTCTGGGCTGGTAAAATAACTCTTCTATGCAGGTGGAGTCGACTGCCAGATGACAGCTTAGAAACAGTCAATAATTTTCCAAAACCTGAGCATAAAACTCTAAATTATGCAAACATTCATGCTTTTACTATGAAATAAGACTAATGGAAGACAGATGATGAATGTCGGATGTGATTTACAGTCAATCCTAATGGCTTTATTAAACAGACCAACCTCATTATAGTTCTGTTCTACAGTAACAGACTGTCTGAACGGGAGGCCTTTAGGCCAGATTTTATCCACTGTCTTAAGCTACAACAAAATGCCATTTCCCATAAGAGACACTGAGCCACAGTTAAGAGGCACACACCATGTTACACATGCTGAACCCTCCCTGGAAGGTGTGGAAGACCGAGTCCTCACCTTGTTAGCAAGCTCTTTCTCAAGGCATTAGTTAAAAGCACTGCGTCTCACATCATTTCAGCAGCATCAGTATGGTTATCACACAGACACTTTCATCAGGATGCAGATGTAAAAAAAACACACAGGAAAACCAATTTAGACAAGCAGAAGAGTGCATATAATCTAATCAAGCGACGCTTCATCCCTGTCCCATGGCACTAATAGAGCCTGCAGAGGGTTTCCTCTCTGACCGCACAGCAGCAGCAACACTAGCATGATGTACGAACAAAGATAGGTTTCTACCAGAGGAAGTTTTTCTAAAGAAAAGTATGATGTCACCTTTGCTTTAGGTTGTTAAGTTTGCCATTTTTAGAAATAAACAAAACAAAAAAAGAGTGTGACGGTGGAAAGTGGAAACAAAACACGTGAACGTTTAGGGAGATTCTGAGCTTTTGAAAAAACAAACAAGGTCTGAGCCACTTTTATGCAAATAATACAAATAAAAAAGGCAAGATTATAAGCAGGATTCATATATATGTATAGTAAAACTAACTTTAAAACCAGGAAGAAATTACATTTAAAAAAATACAATTTTAGCTTTTTTTGATCAAAAGTAGATGCTGACTTATATTTGGAATGAAAACCATAACATGCTATAACAACATGAATCATCTGCACAATGGGGAGGGGGGGGGGGGGGGGGGGGGATCACGTCAAATAGAAAAATGAGGTCTACAGGTCAGAAGGACTTGTGTGAAGGTGTGAGGTGCACAGAAGCAGAGACACACAACACACAGGAAAAATACTTGTAGATAGATAGTGTGTTTTTCTTTTCTTTGTAAATCTCAAACAAGAGGCTCGGTGCAGACACAAACACACAGCACGAGAAGGCGGAGGATGGAGGTGTGAAAATGAGTGGGACAAAAAGCTTGTGATGTGATGGGGGGTTTTCACTACGCACACAACCACTGTCTGTCCCATCACCTCAGCCTGCATGTGCACGGACTCCCTGTGTGAGCAGACACACACAGGCTGTCATCAAATTTCTACTAACCACATTACTTAGTTACTATGTAGCTGATGTGTTGCTGCAGGTGAGAAAGCATGCAAGGCTGTGGCCACTACTTCCATGAAGATGAAGTGTTAACTGCCACCATGTGAACTGAGCATATCTAAGAGTGAGCCTGGAAAGCAGGTGCAAGTAACACCAGGAAATTTTAAAAAGACAAAAGGTCAAAAGTTCAACAGACAAGAACTAGAAAAAAATCTTTGAGGGAAGGAAATATTTTAAACTATTTTGCAAAGCCCTGAAATGACGATATATGACAGCAGCGATATAAGAATATATTCAGGGCTGCACACAATTTTTTCAATGAGGAGTACCAGGCGCTGATGTTTGGATGTTTGTGTTTGAGATCTGACATCATACGCAAATGAACCTTTAAAAGTGAGTAAGTGACTGCATACAGATAAGCAGGTACCTGACCAGAAGCTATGGTACTAAGAACAATATTCTGCAAAACACCCCTAGACAAACTCCAGATCAAAAAATCTCCAGAGAGCAGGGAGATGCCTTCATGGTGCTAACAAGCTTAGCTAGCACACAGATAAGGACACTGACAAAAACCGATATAACAGACCGAGTTGAAGAGGGAAACATCAACCCAGGTGTAGGTGGAGAAAGATTATTTCTTACATTTCTGATTTTGTCCACAAAAATGAGAAAGAAAAGCTTGCAGTCTTCATTAGAGGAAATAGGAGCAGTATGCGTAGCAGGCGTAATGCCCCTATGGTGATAAACGTGTTTAGTTACCTTTGCTCCTAGCAATCAAGTTGGAAAAATAGGTTCACCCATAAAAAAATAGGAGAAAGTGTTGAGAATAATGTCAAAACTTTGAGAAAAAAGTCTCAATTTTATTTCTTGAATAAAGTCAAGATGTCAGGAGAAAAGTCAAAATACTATTTTGAGAAAAAAAGTTAGAAACAAAACTAGTCAAAGAGGCAAGGCGACCATACACCAGCACCACCTGACCCCCGACCACCACCAGCAAGCCAATGTAGGTTGAGTGCCTTGCCTAAGGACACAATGACGGTGACTCAGCCTGAACTGGATTCAACCCTCTGGTTTTCAAGACAAACGCTCTACCTACTGAGCTACTGCCGCCCCAATTATGGGTATTGTAGGTCTTTGCTCCACTGCTGGTTTAGCTTTTGATTTTCATTTTGATCCAAAATAACAAAAATTAATTCTTGAAATAGGATTTTTACTTTCTTCCAAAAACACTTTGGCTTTTGACTGCAGACTGGCCCTTGTATCAAATGCCTTGTTTATTGAATTATGATTTCAATTTTAGATTTGAGCCATTCAAAAAGCTTCCAGTAAGGGATCAATATTAAATAAAAACTTGTGGATTGAACACTATGACACCATCAGAACCATACATTCATCTGACAATGTGTTGTGTATGTTTTGTGTTGTGTCTGGTTTACAGAGAACTCGTTATCCTGCTGTTAGACTGAATTCACTGGTCTCCGTTTATATATCAGAAAATATTTTTTTTCCTAATGAATGATGTCATAGGACAGCTTTCTGTTACAAATGAATCAGGAAGCGGTTGTTGCCATACTCATCTGCACAGCTAATTATTTTCAGCAGCATTTCTCACTCAGTCTAAATGCAGCAACAGTGTTTTTCATGTAATTATGATTTTCCTCACACCTTTTTTGGTATAACTTTACTTGGTGATTGATGTATTTTCTATAAAAGTGTAAAATGAGTTGTGAAATTCTCTTTATGTGAACGTGTACAGGGCCTGAACAGGAAAGCCTAAGTTAAAGAAGACGGATCATGGCCACTATCAGAGATATTTTTCTGAGAGTTTTAGCTTTTGTTGAGCCAACCAACTCAAAGAAAACTTAGCAATGTTGAAATTGCTTAGAAAAATACCACTCTGAAAAAACAAGAATGTTTTACTCTGACAGTTTTTAAAACATGGTATTTGCAGCTAAAGATTAGAGTAAAATATGTGGGTAAGAGCTGACGAATAAGGATGCAAAGATGAGGAACTGAGAAACCATGACAGAGAAACCATGGCAACCAAGCTTACAATGATCCTGAGGAGCAGTAGGGGAGGGAACACTCAGACATGTTTGAGACTGTCGAATTCTCGCTTTTCCTGGTTCTGTGGTGTGGTGTAAGCCTGCCTCACACACAGAGAAATAACTCATTTGCAGACCATCAATCGATCAAGTGTTATGTTTTTTTTCTTGTTGCTTCTGCAGGGTTTACATTTCCTTCACTGTGATGAGTTTATTTTGTGCTTTTTTCGCAAACAAAAGAACACACTGGATAGAGAGTACATATTTTTCTGATTAGGCTGAACATTATGATTCAGGAAGTAAAGATTTTCATATGGAAGATCAGTGATGCTAGTGTAAATTATTGCTTGCTTAGCAATGGTGAGTTCACTGTCACTAGAACATCTCTAAAGAGTAGCAATAGTTGTGTGCTGGTGTACAGGCAGAGGCCTGAGTCATAGCTGGATAAAACTGTTGAAACTGTCATAATTTAAGCATCACCTCAGACGTTTGCTGGTGTGTTGTGTAAGACAAGTCAATTTTATGACCTAACAAACCTGACAGCTAACTTGAACTAGTTAGAAGAGAATGACATTTTTGTCCATGCAGATCTACAGTGAACCCATGTGTACCCAATGCAGAACCCCGAGCCCTATAACAGCCCACCTATATTAATTTACCTGAGAGATCCACACTCGTGTAGAATATTAGACTCATCTCTGAAAAATCTGCAGATTAGCTCAATGAAGATCTGTCTCTACAGCTGCGTATGAACAGGCCATTAGTGGAGCTAACCTGATGGGCGCTAACATCAGCTGTAGGAGCTCATGATTCCTGTTTACTCTGTAAAATGATTGCCCTCATTTTGTGAGGGTACATTTACTTTAACGTAGGAGTTACAGTATAGTACTGAGAAAACTGTGCTCATCTTCAGTTTTAGCCCTACTGATTGTGCCTTTCTGTAATGGTTATTACACCATGAAAAAAAAAAAGCTCTATAAGTACCTGGTCCAATTTTTTTTATGTGACTAATGTTTTTCTTTAAAAAAAAAAAACGGTAAGGAAACTAGTTTGTGATTAGTAGTTGGTCTTTTGGTTGAAACGTCCAAACACACACCTTCAACTTTATCCCCGCAGAGCTCCTTGGCTTTCTCCCTCATCCTCTTGGGAATCAGCACATCTTTCTCCACGTGCCTCAGGTGGATTTCCTCTGACGAGGAGAGAAAAGAACAACACCATTTACCGTTTCTGTTTAGCATCTGATAAACGGAGACATCCGTGATGTTCCTGAATGCAGTCATACAGATCCATACGTATTATCGTAACAAAAAAACATTAAACAACTAAACCGTGTTGGGGTGGACATAGAATTATCATGTATTACTCACCAAGTTACCGACAATTTCACATAACACTGCCTACAATAAAACGCTATGACGTAAAGGCCAAAATAGCGTTATGTTTATAAAGACGCGCGAAACATTTAGGGGATATTTAATGTTTATTACCTGTTTTTGTTGCCTCCATTGTGCAGTGGAGCTTCTCAAAACATTACAAAAGCGAACCAATGTGACCTAGCTCACTGACACTCAAAGTACTTCCGCTGACGTAGTCAGTTAGAATTAAAAACTACAAATCCCGGAGACACCCACGAACTCAACCGAAGTTTTTTTAAAGAAACTTTATTGAACACAACCGAAGTGACACTGTTTTCGTCAAGGTTTGATGACAATTTATCTGTACTGTTTCCTTTGACTACTTAATCTGATTGTATTGTGCTGTATTCCCTATTTGAATCTGTAAATTGTCTGAATTGTTAATAAAGTTATGGAAAAAGGTTTGTTGACCCGTCTCGTCTCGTCTCGTCTCGTCTTCTTCCGCTTATCCGGGTCCGGGTCGCGGGGGCAGCATCCCAATTAGGGAGCTCCAGACAGTCTTCTCCCCAGCCACTTCTACCAGCTCCTCCGGCAGGATCCCAAGGCGCTCCAGGGCCAAACCAGAGATATATTTTCTCCAGCGTGTCCTGGGTCGACCCGGGTGCCTCCTGCCGGCAGGACATGCCTGAAACATCTCCCTGGGGAGGCGTCCAGGGGGCATCCTAACAAGATGCCCGAACCACCTCAACTGGCTCCTTTCAACATGGAGGAGCAGCGGTTCTACTCCGAGTCTCTCCCGAATGTCCGAGCTCCTCACCCTATCCCTAAGGCTGAGCCCGGCCACCCTGCGGAGAAAACTCATTTCGGCCGCTTGTATCCGCGATCTCGTTCTTTCGGTCATTACCCAAAGCTCATGACCATAGGTGAGGATTGGGAGGTATGGTTTGTTGACCCTCTGCATTAAAATAAAGAAGACACCATTTATTTATTTATATATTTACTTGTTTGTTTATTTATTTATCTTAAAGCCATCTATAATTTGTATTGAAAGATTCTCAAATTTTACCAGCAATATATATATATATATATATATATATATATATATATATATATATATATATATATATATATATATATATATATATATATATATATATATATATATATATATAAATGGGGCTTATAGGAATTGAATGGCATGGTGCTGTCATAACATTTAGGATTTAACTGTTGTTAAATGGAATTATATAAAACATATCCTCTATTTTTGGCAGCTATTTAAAATGTGGTGGGGTTTTTTTTTCATTATTATTGTGAAATTTTTATTCAAGAGAGGTCCAATTTTAAGGATCCATAAATAATAAAAATTAGGTGAAAAAAGCTAATGTTTCTACATGTCCTTTCTGGTCCTTTTAGGCACATGTGAATTTATTTTTAACATTAATTCAACATTGTTACCCACATTTTTGTATTTTCTGCGTCATTTGTTTTTGGGTGGTTTGGGGGTATAGCGTAAGAACAAAACACATAAATAAATCAAGTTTCACATGTTGAGGCAATAAAACTTGGGTTGAATGTGAGCTGTACATTTGTGTCTCTGCAGTTCAAGATGAATTTATGCTACAAAAGAAGATTTCTGGTAACATCTGTTTACTTTGCTGTTTTACGCAAAATTTGAAGAAATCAGTCTTTTTGGGTCACAAGGTGAAAAAGTAGCTAAATCCACATGAAAGTATGTCGACCTCCAACCTCAAAGCATCAGAGCCTGAACCACAGACTGCATGTTGAGCACAGTGAGCCTGACCACAGTCGGCTGCATGGTGGACCTGCTGTCTGGATCTCATGCACGGCAGCTCCACCTGTTCAATCAAAGAGACAGGTACACACTCACAGACCCACACACCTTGAAGCACAAGATCATCTTTACACATTATGCTTCAAACTACGTTAAGAAACAGGTGTAAAATATCCAACTCTACGTTCAAACCACACACACACCTGGCATGCCTTGACAACTTACAGTCACCCACACACACCATCATCCACACTACCAGAAGGGATGTAGTGAATCTGTTACGTTTCCCCAAAGCTCTCAGACCTTAACTCTGCAAATCAAAGAGCAGAAAGAGCAAAACAATGACTTTCTACAAGAAGGAAAACAAAGACTACTTTAACAAACAGAGACCACAAGCCATCGCTTGTGTGCCTTGCATGCACTTTGGTATTCACACCAGACCCAGACACACACACACACACAGATGGATGCATGACCCTCCAAGTTCAGATGGCACTCTCGTTGTGTGTGCCTCCTCACACACAGCAGGTGGGCACCTGCAGATTCGAATATCAACAGATCTCTCCAAAAACAAACGCAAAACCTGCCAGATCTCACAACAGGGCCAAATGGAGCTCACACGAGTGACTGCACAACTACTGAACCAAATATGATGAAAACGGTAATGGCCCCCAAAATTCTTTATCTTTATTTCATTCTGTGAATAGATTGATAAATGTGACAACTCAACAGGTCTTTTGACACTCTGTATGGGCAATAAGTAAACATTTACATTAAATAAGACGAATAAGCAATAAATGATCACATTTATACTGTGAAGATCCAAACATTTACCTGAATCAAGACAGCAGCATCTATTTTTCTTCCTCAAAAAAAATTTGTAAAATCTACAAAACATTGGAAAAGAGTTCAGTTTGGATTAAACTCATCTGGCTTTCTGTCCTCTGCTTAATGATGACAAATTTATTTTACTTTTTATACTTTTGTCATGTTAGCAACAAATCAGTAAATCCACAGAAACATTAACAAGTCAAAGAAAAAAAAATCTAAGAAGACATCTAGGTATTCAGAAAAGGAAACAACTTGCCCCCTTTACACACTTTACATCATTTTTACTCAAGCTGCTAATGCTTTTTCATTTTTTAAAAAGAAAATTATCTATAATGTAAAAAAATTTGCATGTTAAAGCCATATTATGCAATGCATTTCTGATGACATTCCCATGCACTGAATAACAATCTTGTGGATTTTTCTCTTTTTCTGTAATATGAAATGTAAAAAATCTTCAAGCTGCCTTTAAAACAACATCCCCATTAATAAAGTATTCCATAAAACAGCCATTTACTTAGCAGGTTTGAGTGCTGTCAGGAATACAGAAGATACGCTAAACCTAAGCACTGACCAAGTCCAGTTGGCTCTATAGTGGTAAAAAGATCACTGACCCCAGGTAGCATTCTGGCTGACATTGCAAGGCCAACACTGATCCAATATTACCCCCAACAGCAGGGTCCCGTGAACCTGGCAGAAGGAGGTTAGCAAAGTTAAACCTTCTTACTATGCCTCACTGCTCCGGGCCAACCACCAGCTCCTCCAACTGTCCACTGACGGCCACAGAAAAAGGTTTGTGAATGTTAAAGGGTCACCAACACTGACTTCTTTTCCACTTAGGCTTTAGAAATTGTTTTTATCTATGATTCAATTGGTTGATATGCAGTATAAAAAATGCACTTAATACATAGGTAGATTTAAGATAAGATAATCTTTATTGTCATTGACACTTGACAAGCAAGGAACAATGAAATTGAGTGTGCAATCAACTCATTGTTTGTAAGACTTGAGGCATTAGAATAGCACAAAAAAAGAGTAAGAAGAAAGAAAGTAAATTTAAAAAAGAATTACTATTACAACAAATTAAATCAATTCTAAGTTGTTCTGCTTTGCAAACACTAAACATTTGCGATTACTGACCATAATTCAAACACATTTGTGTGTAGAGTAGACTGATCATCCACCACAAGTGTCCAAGGAGGAGATTCCTTATTTCCTTGTCCGCTCTGCTGCTTCCATCCTTACCCACTCCATCATCTTCTGAGACGCCTCTCAGCCGGCAGATGGAGTGTGGAGATGAGATTTTAGAAAGTGTTTAAGTTCCAGCCATGGGGATCCTCTTCAGGGTCGATGGAGAGCAGATAATCCAAGGGTTTCGGTGAGGGGATTACAAACCTACAAGCAGACCTCTGCTGTTGAGTCGTGCTGTGGGGCACCTTCTGCAAATCACCTCAGTGACATTTGGCAGTGGTGAGTTTATTGTCAGAAACAATGAACTCACAACATCAGATTGGTTGGTGCCATAATTTTGGATTTCATATCATGAAACTTTAAGTCATATTATAAAACAATCAGTAGCATGGAGCATGTGGGAGGTTCCTCCAAATAAATCAGTGTTTAATATGGTTTAACTTGATGCAATCCATAAAATCAAACAAGACATGGAGCAGTTGAAGAAACATTTGGTGTGAATCAATAACAGGAAGAGAAACTAAAAAATGTTCAATAAAAATATATTTCAAAACAAAACAGGAAATACAGTTGAATGCATGTAAAATAAATATGGAACATAAAGGTCAACCAGTAGAACAGGAAACTAACATTTTCACATCATCATCAGTCTTGTCAGAATGAAAAAGTCTGTCAAAAAATACCAAACAAGTTGTTTGAGAGCAGTTCATTTTGCTCATTTCTTTTGCCATTAATTGGTACACATAAAGCACAATATCCACCTGAATGAAGTTAGACCGTTCAATTTAAATGGCTCAGATCGCCGTTTTGCTTCCCCCTGGCTCTTGTTTTGTTGGCTCGACCCGAGCGATGTCAGGATGCATTTTCTCTCAAGCAAGTGAAGGGGTCTGCCACTGCGCCGCAATCTGCACCCGCTTCTCAGGCAGGCTAAACCCTTTGACACCACAGTTTTTAATTAAAATTACATTAAGAGTAATCAACCAGAAGAGTTAGGGATGGAGGTCAGAGGCGTTGGGGGAGGGGCAGGTGAGACGAGTGATTATTTCCTAAACCAAAGATGCTCTCGTGTTTCTGATTTGAAATAATAACTTTATAATATCACTTTTGATTTTATACTTGTAAATAAAAGAGTCATAAGTTCATTTAAAGTAATCTAACAGCCTCTTTTTGTTGTTGTTTTGCATAGTTGAATGGTATAATAAAAGTTTAAAAGTTTTATTAAGCTTCAGCTCTGATTCCGATGTGATTTTAACATTAAATTACTAAAAGATTTTTTTCCCTTATTTTTTTTTTTATATTTTATTGTTAAGATGGGACTCATCTGGGTTTCTCGCTGCATCTGTAAAAGGAAGACCAAATGTTAATATGACTTCCTTTTTCCCAGAAAAAGGAAGAGGACTGAAGAGAGGAGGCTACAAAGACCCTATTCGTTCTCACTTGAGGGCTCTCGCCAAGATAATTATAAGCTTTATGAAAGTACACAGCAAAAAGTAGAAGAAACCCACCAAAAGAATGGGTAGACAGGAGAAGAAAATTACTTTTCCCCTCTGCTTTCGCTTTATGCCCTCTTTAACAAGGGAAGGGAGGGCAATGGATGGAGGAGGCCTTCTTAGGGAGGCATCCTGTGGCTTTTTTTTCCCAGCAAGGTAAAGAGGAATAAGGGACAGCCCTTCTTGTGTTTCTTCAACTCATTAAGGCAGAACACCTTTGACCATTGCACAATGACCAAAGTTTTTTCTCATTACGTGGTCCATCTTGATGAAAAGATGGAGGGGACAAAGACGAAGACAAGGAGAACAGCAAAAGAAGAAAAAAAACAAAGGCAAGAAGGCAGCAGCATTTGAATAGGAGTTTGATGCAGTATGCACTAACACTAAACAACACCAAAGAGAACATCTTGTCTTTTGATCAAGTTCTTTCTCCATCTCTCTTCCCTTTCCCTGTCTCCTTTTTACTAGAATATGATCCTCTCTAAGGCTTCTGCACCCATATTGCCTCCACTGTCTGAATGCAGTTGATTATCTAAAAGGAAAAGTTTGTACCTGTTGAAAAGCTATCCTTGGTTTCTTGGCTTGTTAATGCCAACAAAAAAGCAGCCATAGCAGATGGTCAGAGGACACCACATGCTGCGGGGAGCCTTTCAGACATGTCCCTAATAAGAATGCAGTGGTGAGAGCTCCTCTGAATGCATGCAGCGGAGAGGAAGATAGGGAGGAGGAAAGAAAAGAAAAGGGAACAGGGGGAAAAAAAACATCTTTTTACCTCTCCATCTATAATTACTCCAAATGAAGAATAGGCTGAAAAAAATAGCCGGGGAGACTTTCCATTATGACACGGGGAAAAAAGCCTGTCAAGGAGAGAAGGCAAAGCACAAGATCGATAGTTTTGTTAATGGATGAGAAGAAAGAAGTTTTTGTAACATCTCAGAAGTAAGCATGTATTTGCTTTAGTGGATGAGTGTGTGCTCAACTAAAATCTCATTTGTGGTTTGTAAATGCACAAAAAGCACAGTCTATACATGTGTTTGTATAGATCGACTTTGGGTCATCACTCCATCTGTCTTATAGTCAAGCTGCTTTGCTCTTATGCTTCTTTACTCACTCTCACAAAATGCAACATCTGCTTTTAAACAGCCTCTTTCTCTTTCTGTCTAATTGAAATGGACGCATAAGGGGAGTCCAATCTCTCCTCTCTGTCACCATCAGATGTCGGCTTGCTTGTTGGTGACTGACACTGGTGTGACACGCTGCCCTGGGAGGAAGTATCATCTTGTGCTGTAAATGGCCCCTAAATGTTTTCACACTTTCACAGGGAGAGTCGAGTGTGCTAAACCTTTGGGTTAGGTCAAGCTTGGCCTGCTGCATTCATCTTGTCATCTGGCCCTTCACACCTTAAAATAGTATACACATTTACACAGCAGTGACATGTTCACAGCAGCGTGCAGAGTTTGTAGCAAGCTGACAAACAAATGAGGGCTACAGCATTAGGTCTGGGCACAGATTCATGATCCTGTTCCAAAAAGTCCAAATTCTAACATTTTTAGTTACTTGTAGTTGATTCAAATCCTCTGAAGAATGGAGAAACACTGATGTTTGGCCAAAGGCTTTAAACAAGCCACCAACATGCCGATTGTTTGTTGATTTTATTCATGGAAAATTAACAGACCAAAATTATTTTTTTGAAAATTTTGATGCTTCTTGTCAAGAAGCTATAAGTTCTGTAGTTCAAGGTTCATTTAAAACTGTATAATATATATATAATAGTAATAATATCTCCTTTTTTATCCCTTAGAGAAATGTGTTTAACCGTTGCACTGTTCTTATTTTGGAACCTATGGCATTTTTCAGTCATTTGGAGTCAACTTGACCCCATAATAGCTCGTTTCCACTGCAGGGTCCAGTGTGAATCCTCGTAGTCCGGTACGGGTCCATGAGGAGAGCGTTTCCATCGGCAGTCAGACTCTCACTTGGCAGGCAGGGTTAGATGTAAATGCTTGCCATCACGTCATATTCCAGCGCTGTCCTTAACTCTTCTATATTGGACTTTTAATTTCTTCAGCTTGGCCCGACACTGTTCCACCATCTGTTTGAATCCTTCAGCTGCATCCTGTGAGACGTCTTTATAAACTCTTTCATTTCTTACCGATCTATCTAGCTCGTCTTGATAGCAACTGATCATCAAATGTTTGGAGCTCTGAAGCTGACCAAATATTGCTGCTACTTGCTGGAATTTATCACATCCATGTACAACGAGCGGACCTGAGGAGGCATACAGGTCTGGGTCGTCCAGCACGAATCCCTCGCAGCCCACGCTGGTCCGCGGCTGGACCAGGGTGGGCGGGGTTTGCTTTGCTTGTCACAAGCAGTAATGTTTTTCTGTCAGTGGATGTGTTGTTTTAACGCCACAGTCCTACCCTAACCGTACCGCTCCATTATCCATGGGCCGACAACTGAAGAGGGCCGTTCATGGCCCATGAATGATGCGGTCTGGATCAGTTGTATGGACCGATTTTACAATGGAAACCCATCCTGTACTGGACCCTGCAGTGGAAACGAGCCTTAAGAAAGCATCCAGCTGCACTAATGAAGCATAAAAAGGGAAATGGTTGATGTCAGTAACAAATTTTATCAAAGGTACAATTTGAACAGAGCAAAAACCTGCAACAATTGAAGCAATCCAACAATTTTTTTTTGAACTATGTAAATCCAAATTACAGATAATCAAATATGAGTATGCTGGCAGTGAGCGTGTTCTGTTTGAATAAGGAAGGGAATGCACCAGTTCTACAGCAGATTATAAGTGGATGTAAAACCATCCAACCACCACATCCCACATCAGCCGGCACACATTTTACAGTGCATTAAATACAACACCTCCACCCTTAATTTGCTAAGCTCCTCTCCCAGCAGCAGAATGCAGATACCCTGATCCTGTTTGACTGACACTGAAGGTTTGAGAGCAATTGGCAGGGATTTTACACGATCAGTAGGACTGTTTATAATAAATTACATTAATACTGGTATAAAAAAGACTACAAAGGAAAGATGCAAATCAGAACCCAATCTAAAGGCAGCATGCTTATCAATATGTGAGTCAAGTGTGTGAATGTGTGTTAGACAGGGAGAAGAGTGGGGGTACAGGCCTCACACAGGGCGCTAAAATATACAGTGAGAAAAACTCAGTGCCAATGTGACAGCTAAACAAGAGGGAGGATTGGAGTTTGGATGGAGGAGATGTTTTTATTTAGACGATAATGTTTTATTAAAAGTCAAACATCAAGGTTTAATTAAAGTAAGACATTTTGTGAAAAGCCTTCTAACTTAATTAGGTTTTTTAATCTTCAGACTTTTTACATTTGAACTGAAATAGTTTCAAAAATGTTAATATTTATATAGTTTTCATCATAATGTAAAATATTTCATATTGGAAACAATTTGGAGATATTTTTTGCCCCTTCCTCTGACTGATCAGGCGACCGCCATGCACGCACGCACACACACACACACACACACACACACACACACACACACACACACACACACGCACACACGCACACACGCACACACACACACACACACACACACATATCGCAGGGAGCATTGGAGCAGCCTCTCAATTACGAAGCTCTCCTCACTGCTTTCCACACCTCATGTTCCTCTGGTGGTGACTGGATTAACACACTGATTAAGATGCACTTAACCTCATAAACAACAGCTCCCGTTCACATACCATCAAGAAGCCAATTAAAGCAAGACTGAACCCCAATTACAACCAACAAAGACCAGATAATGTCAGGGGGTTTAGAGGGGCAGAGGGGATTCTGGATTTGGGTCAGAACATTACTTCACCGTCATGTGATTCTGATTTTTGGAGAGCTTTTTATCAATAGATGACAATAAAATGAAGAAAACCTGCTTGAAATGGGTAAAGACGTGTGTTAATGTTTCTAAATTAAAAAAAATCTATCATTTAAACAAAAGAAGAAGAAACAGAGGGAACACTGACCAAAACAATCCCAGAGGATCTGGAAATAATCCTAACATGATCATATCTGTTTACCTGCTCCTTTTTGATCTGTTGTTGTGATAAACAACAAGCCACGGAGACCGTTACCATCGTAGGCGTAACCAATTCAGAAGGGCATCTTTACCTCAAAGCTTCTGAGCAAAGCTGATTAATTAACTCTCAGGCTTATACCCCTGAACCATAAAGAGCTAACAAATTACCTTCGGGGGAAATGATTACAACCATGGAAAACAATAAATCAATCAATGAATCAAATGAAGCCTGCGTGCCATCGCTGGCTTTTCGCTCCTACACCCAGTCATCTGTGGAATAACAATACCAAAGAAGGGGATTATAGTTAAATTGTTAATCATAATGTGATACCGCAGTCAGCAGATTCCCCATATGAGGAAAAAAGATGATCAGGGTCCTGCCTGGCTGCTGCCAGAGAGGACATAATGCAGAAAAAATTATTTACCCTCGACTGGAGAATGGGAGACAATTCTGAACAGTGCAATGAGGTTTTTTCTTCTTCTGTTGGTTGTTATTATATTTCTACTCTAGAAATACATTTTTAATTTACAGATATATGTTTGTATCTCACAGTATAAACAAATTGTGGACCAACGAGTCTGTTTTATGATTTTTTTAAAGAAATGAAAAGGACCAGTTGTTGACAAAAACTATTTGTGATGATTCGAGGTTTTTTATGTTTCGTCTCATTAGATTGATTAGTTCCCATAAATGTCATCTTTTACAGGAATGTCCATGCATTGTTCAATAAGCAAGCAAATGTAATTTCTAGATGCATCGTTCTGGAGGTAGAACTGAACTGTCCATCGGCAGTCCTGAGCTGCTTTAAAAAAGAAATAAAGAGAGAGTTTTGAAACAGAAAATAAAGTGATGTAACCTTATGGTGTCCACCCTGAATACATTTGATTTCAGTCCAAAACACAGGATTTGCTGTTTTTAGACAACTGTAGCTGGAAAACAAATAAAAATATTCTGTTTTTGTTGTTCCAGTTCATTTGAATCGTTTGGGGATGGCATTTAGCTACATATAAAAAATGTAATTAGATCAGGCTCCCTATAGTTCAGCCTTTTTTCCCCTCTTTAAGCTTTAAGGAATTTTAATATTGTGAATAGGAGGTATACTTTTAATGCCTGAACTGTGGAAATTGATTAAAAGCCACAAATAAAAAAGTGATTAGGTAAAACCTTTAAAAAACTGTTTCAGTCTGCAATCAAATGAAATAAAATCCAGAGAAAACATAAAACACAGCAAGACCTTAATAAACCATAAAACCTATGGGGAGAGGAAATCTGAACTAACTGAAAAAGCTAACATCCATCCATCCATTTTCTGTAGCCGCTTAATCCTCCACAGAGGGTCGCGGGGCAGCTGGTGCCTATCTCCAGCGGTCAAGGGGCGAGAGGCGGGGGACACCCTGGACAGGTCGCCAGTCCATCGCAGGGCCACACAGAGACGAACGAGACAAACAACCACACACCCACTCACACCTAAGGACAATTTACCAGCCCAATTAGCCTGACAGTCATGTCTTTGGACTGTGGGAGGAAACCGGAGTACCCGGAGGAAACCCACGCACGCACGGGGAGAACATGCAAACTCCACGCAGAGAGGCCGCAGAGCCGGGACGCGAACCCACGACCTCCTTGCTGCGAGGCAACAGTGCTAACCAACTGCGCCACCATGCAGCCACGAAAAAGCTAACATTAGGGACAAAATATTAGACACAAAAATGTGCAATTGCCAAAGAATAAAACCCATCAAAATCCAAAGTCTGAGTAAAATAGGACATGTAACCTTAGACTCTGATGGCTAAAGTCTAAATCCAATAATGGTTGGTATTTTATCTTAGATTTGTTTTATTTTGTTGACAATATTTTTGGACTACATAAGACTTGTTGTATACATTCTAATTCCTACACCTGAAGCAAGGTCATGAGTCATTCAGCCCAGCTAAATGTTAAAGTAATACTCTTACTGGTTGTACTAACACAGCTTGGTAAAACAAGGTTTCCTTTAATTATCATAAAATCACAAACTAGGAGACAAAACTTATGTTATGGTGTTGGAGGAACGACAAAGATTATGGCTCTCTGGGTGGCCTGAGTTTTATCATTCTGTATGGAGCAGTTAGTCTGTGCAAAAAATGTTTCAAAGAAAGTTCCAAAAACATGAACTATGACATGCTCAGTGAAATGAGCATCTCAAGCAGGGAATCCAGACCATCCTCCTGTCGGCAGGACATGACCAAAACACCTCCCCAGGGAGGCGTCCAGGAGGCATCCTGACAAGATGCCTGAACCACCTCAACTTGCTCCTCTCTATATGGACCCACGGATGCGCTTTTATTTTTCCACAGTTGTATTCTATTAAAAAAAAACTGAGCATTGCATTGAAAAGGGTTTATCAGTGGAGACACACAGTGCCGTGGAGGAAAAGTGAGTTTTTTTCAGCCGTTTCTGTCACAGATCTCTTATTGGATGTGTGGAGAAAAGACAGCTCACAGAACAGAACTCATTACCAGCTGTGAATGAATACTTGCCATCCAGATATTCACCTTTTTATGCTAAATCAAATGTATATCCAACCTCCACCACTGATATGGTTGAAGTAAGATCAGCAATGCTGGAGTCAGAAATGACATAAATAAAAAATGTCTTTTGTTTGTAATGGAACGACAAACTGAATGGGGTTTCTTGCTGCAAAGCTACTTTATTTATAGGTGCAAATTAAGGAACTGGAATCTGAAAACCTATGACTAAAATTTAGATTTTCACATTTCAGTCCTTATAGTGATCAATGAAAGATTTATCCTTATTACTTATCACCCTTATTTATATTTACAAGGTAACTCAAGTTACCAGTCAATTATTATCTTTAAAAAAACATTTATTTTTCAAGCAACTCTTCTCTAGGAGATCTACAGTCAACCCTGAGGTGGATGTCAGGTGACATTTTCATTTTTGCCATTTTGAGCTGGAGTTGTTAACCAGGTCCATTAATATCAGCGATCATCAGAGATTATCTGAGTGATTTGGGGAATGTGTCGTATCACTTCCTGCTGCCTTTAGGGATACGTTTGGTTTTTCCCTCCTCGCTGTGACCTGAGTTCAAACTGTGGCTGCTTGTTGGGAGCTGCTGACACTGGCAGATTGGTGGGCAAAAGATTCTTAACAGTACAGATTGGGTGATAATAACGAGTGAATGCTCTGAGCAGGACTTGACTGGCAGTGGCCTGAGCCTTCAAAAAGTTCCTGTCAGATGACTGATCCAGGCAGAAGTCATGGGTTTTGGCTGAGTGAATCTTTTGTGGAGATTTGTGTGAAGTTGTGATTTGGGTGAACAAGTCGGGACAGACACTTCATCAGCAATGAGATGTCCTTGGTTATAAAATTACAAGAATAAAAGATGCCTAAGTTGTAGTGATTTAGTTAGTTTAGTTAGGCACTATGTAATAGTTACAACTCTCCTTCACTGGTGAGCATTAGCAGAATGTTTAAAACTTTTAAAGAATCTCAAATCTGGCAACAAAAACAATTTGTAATTTGTCTGAACCTCTAAAATGACCATCTCTTTGCCAAATAAAAAAAAACTTCCTTTAATCATTAATTAATGGGACTAATTGTAGACTGAAGCTTAAATAAACAGGACTTCATCCTGTATTTGGAGAGAGATATTCTGAGAGATAGCCTTCCAATATAAAGTCATGCAAACAGGATCTCATTAGCAAATGCAAATGAGAAAACACCCAATCTTCACAGAGAGGCAGAAGTGTATCTCCATAGGATAGCTGGAACATGACAGTCCTCCAACCGCCCCCACGCTGAGCACCAAATGTGATGGTCCGCTCCTGCTGCTCCTCTTAACAGGATCTAGGACGAAACCATAAATGTAAGCAAAGGGTGGTGGAGGGGGCCGGGGGGGTGCAGGGATGTGGATCAGAATAGGAGCCGTCAGCTTTCGCTTTAAGAAGCTTTGAGGCCACAAGTGGTGCAGTAAAAATATTCAGGAAAAATACATTATGTTAAGGTGTTCTGACATAGTTTGAAATCATTCATTCGTGTTTCTACTTTTGCATGAAAGTTTCTTTCTGGCCTGAAGTCTTTGAACAAAATGACACATGTTTTTATGCAGTGGTAAAAGACATTTGCATAAAGATTTAAATGATGAGTTGTAAAAATTCTAATTGGGAACATTTGGTCCTTTTTAAAAACAATCGAACTACTTCTAAATCAGTTATGGAGTCCATAGTTCTGATCTGTGTTGGCAGTGTGAGGAAAAAGGAAAACTGGGATCTGGCTCAATAAAAGTGAAAATATTGCAGGTCAGTAAGTTGTTAAATATGAAAACCAACTCTCCCATGCATCTTTCCTCAGAGGGCGTGACTGTTGTGACATCACAACCTGCTTTGAGCATGACTTCCTGGCACAGCTCCAGACCAACAGACCTTCTGTTGCTGGCGGGACGGCGGTGGCCCAGGGCAAGTCCACAGTGGCCAGGTCACCAGCTTTTTCCTCCTGCCTGGCTTTAGCACTGCAGGGTGGGGGGAGACCGGCAGGATGGCAAGATGTCAGAAACAGCAGAAACAGCCCTTTAGACGTGCTAAAAAGCAGGCACAGCTAGAGGAAGCTGCTCATTGAGCACTGCAACGACAGGGTGAAGCCATTCAACAGACTCTGTCCAATAAACAAAACACACACACACACACACACACACACACACACACACACACACACACACACACACACACACACACACACACACACACACACACACACACACACAAATTCAAGAACAAAAGAACCCAGAACAACATCTAAAGAACTGCAGGCCTCACTTGGTTAAGTTCAGAGGTCATGACGTAACAGGAAGACATACAATAATGTAAATGTTCCAAGGCCTGCCTCATGTTTGCTAAAAAATATGTTGATGATCCTCAAGACTTTTAGGAAGATATCCTTTTTACTGATGAGACAAGGGGGAACTTTTTGGAATGTGTGTTGTTTTAGGAAACCAACATGGTGGTAGTGTGAGGGTCTGGGGCTGCTGTAGGACCTGGATGACTTGCTGTAATTAATGGATCCATGAATTCTGCTTCCTGGGCTGTTCATCATGAAAAATGCTCCAACGTGGCTGAACTGAAACAATTTAGTAAAGAAGAGTGGGACAAAGTCCTCCACAGTGACATGAGAGACCCATCACTAGTTATCACAAACACCGGACTGTAATCACCAGTTATTAGGTTTATGGTATTACTTTTTCACACGGGATCAAGTTGGTTTGAAATGAAAATGAAATCATTTAAAAACTGCATTTTATGTTGAATTTACTCAGGTTATCGTTGTCTCATATTGAAATGTGTTTGTTGATCTGAAACATTTAAATGTGACGTGAAATCTGTAAGAGGGCAAATTTTATTTTTTCCATATTAAACCTCAAGTTAAGAACACAGAAAGCACAGCTTTTGGAAACCTCCTATAAATCTTTGCTAGTGAATCATTCATGTAAAATCTGAATGCAGTTTTGGAGTTTTTGCGAAGGATGAGTCTCAAATCTTGTCGCTTCTGACTCATCGGTTTTACCATCAAAACATGTCGTCTTGAGTGTCAGATTTGTTTTTCAGTTTGTGAAAGAGAAAGTTGGAGAGAAAGAAGTTTCAAGCCTTTCTGATTGATGTAAACTGATCCTACAAACTAAAAGATTCAGAGGGGATCTAAATAACAACATAGAGTCTGCTGGTTAAAGGGAAATCGCTTCAAACTGAAAGCCGACACATTCATGAGTTCCTGAAACAATCATCTCGTTCACTCTGCTACAATCAGCAGGAGTGTATTAGCCTTAGACTTGTTTGCTGCTCAAACAGTTTTGATTTGTGCTGTTTGATGTGCAGAATGTTTATTTCGGAGGTGGTGACCTGCTTCACTAAGCCCCTTCGCTGGCTTTATCATGGAAATGTTCCTTTTAAGCAAACAGCAGCAGAAGCTGAGCATCGTCTGGTGTGGAGAGAGAGAAGTGGGTCTTTAAAGGTGTGCTGTTAACACAGCGTGTTGCCTGATTCAGACTCTGAGTTAGGTTAAAAGACAGCCCAGAAGGAAAAGGAAGCAATTCTTTAGTTATGTTTGTGAGAAAATAAGGAGAAATGATATAATTTTGGTGAATTTAGGACTACAGAGCTGGGTTATGAATCCTCTTCATAGATACATTTTAAAAATAAGATGTTAGGTTTAAGATTACAGGAAAACCGTGCTTTTTTTCTGCAACTCTCTGGACATTTCTCTTATACTTGAGGCTCATTGAACTCCTTTTCCTTTTAAACTTTCAAGTTCCAGTCTTTAAATTTCATGCACTAAATTAATGGTGACAGAGCAGAGCAGCACACGTACAGCGACTCAAGTAAACACTTTCTGTTTGAAGAAGTTCTGACAGTATGTCTTGTACTCATTATACAACTGGGTTTGCAGGACTCCAAATATATTTTTTAATTTTTTAAACTATTTCAAAAGGTCAGCTCAGACGTGAAGATTTTCTTATATGTTTATTGTCTTTTTCAAAGAGTTTTCACAGAGAAGTAATGAAAACCTCACACATGTTCTGGTGGAGCACTTCACCTGTTACTGCCTTGGACGTGTGCACATCTGTCAATTTGCATGTTTGCATATCTGTTACTTTGCACGATATTTTGATTTTTGCTACATGCAGTAGTTTGCTGTTTGCCTCACTGGTAACTTCTTTGTTACATTATCATTTGTTAAGTCACATTGGATAAAAGCATCTGACAAATACATAAACAAAAACACATAAACAATAACATGACGTGGATGGGGTGCTGTATTCATCATATCATTTTATGAGTTTGTATTTTTATAGATTTTAGTTACGTTGTGTTGCTCCAGTCAAGTATGTTTATTATTTACTTTGTTTATAGTTTAATTTGTTTATGCTTTTAGTCAACTTTATTTATATTTAGTCTAGTTTGTTTATTATTTCATCTTGCTTATTATCATGAGTGTAGTTTGTTTGTTATTACGTTTTAAATTATTAGTCTAGCTTGATCATTATTAGTGTGGTTTGTTATTATGCCATCTAGTTTGTTCTTTATTTGTCTAATTTGTTGATTATTACTGTTGTTTGTTTATTGTTATTCCAGTTTGCTTATTATTGGCTTTTATTTAGTTGGTTTATTAGCTTGTTAGTCTGTTTTTGTTGTTTTGTTTGTTAGACTAAGAGTCTAGTGTTTTTATTTTGATTTAGTTCGTTCTCTTGTGTTAACCCTCTTTCTTTGAAACATATCTGCTGTTTCATATAAAACATTTAAGTTTTAACAACAACTTGAATCTTGACCGGAACCAGAGGAAACATCTGACCCCTGATCTGCAGCCCGGAGCCCCTCTGGGGGCTCAGGGGGGGCCGTGATGCTGCTGAGGATCCCCTGCCCCTCCCCTGCTGATCGGATGTGATAAAAGGCTGAAGCTGTCGGTGCGTCATGGACACAAGGAGAGATCAGCGGCGAAGGCAGGACTCAGCCTGATCAGAGCGCCTCCACATGGCTCCGCTTCTCCGGTTCTGACCCAAACACCCTCCGGTAAACATGGGCTCAGCCGGGCGGGCAGCTGGCTGCACGCGCTGACGCCATTTAAGATTTGTATTTCATTTTGTATTTGACGCCTCTTGAAACAAGGAATCAGAGGAAAGGCTTGGTGAGTTCATGCTTTTCAATATGTTTGAATGATCAAAAATAATTAAATTTAGTTTAATTCAAGTAACTAATAATAACTTTGTGTTGTTTTATTGGCTCACTTTGATTTACAGTAACACGCAGAAATACCTTCTATAAATTCTTACATTTTTTTTTCTCTCCTGAGAATAAGCAGAGATGTTTGTATTTGCTTGTTCTTGTTTCTCGCGTCTGATCTGTCTGATCCAAGAAGCATCACAGGTTTCCTCAAACGGAAAATTAATTGTCCATTTCCCCGTTTCATGTCTGCTATCCCGCTGGGACGGATGGGAAATGAATGGATGAATAAATGAATGAATGCATGCAAATTCATTCAACTTCTATTTTACCAGATAAATAAAGAATGAAAGAATTATAAGAATTTATAATTTAGATTTTTTTTTATTGTTAATAACGTTGCATACGATTTTTGCGAAATAGTTTAAAATATAAAACTATTTGTTTAGTTTAAACCAATTTAGAGCTCTAAATTCGAGATTCACTTTGAAACGGAACTTACCACAAAATAAAAAAACCTGGTGGGCGAGTTTTCACTTCGAGCTGATTCTAACACTCTTCATCCCCCAAAATCTGTGCATCCTTCTTCAGGTTTGTCACGTGATTTACAAGAATTAGGCCGAGATCATTTACCTTCAGTAAAATCTAAATAAACAAGTGTGAAGGTCAGCAGATCATCACCATAAATACATTAGAATAAACTGACTCAGACGCACTAATATAAAACAACCCGAGAGTTTCACGCCTCGGTGCTGATTTTACCTCTTTTTATTGTAAAAATGTTTTAAATATAACAATGTCCTGTAAAGAGCAAGTTTCAGCTTGATGGGGTTTTAAACAAAATGCAAAAGAACTAAACAGGCAGCGATTGCTTGCTTTTTAATTTAATTATTTTTTTAATAAACTTTTAAAGACTAAAGTCTGCAGTTTTATGTTTCTTTATCGTGATTTGGTGGTCACCTCTTGCTTGCAGACGCATGAGTTTAGGCCATGATCTCCGCCGGGCCTCTAACTTGCTCTGGCTGCTTGTCGTCTCTCCCTGCAGTCCGGACTCCAGTGGATGATCAGAGAAGAGGCGTAAATAACTCCTAAAGTGGAGGAGAATCAGTGAAGTCTCTGAGTTATTAACACAGCTTTAAAGAAGGAGGATCATGCTGGGCGGTGAAGGAGAGAGCAGCGCGTACTCGGCTGGAAAAGACGCAGCGGACGAGAAGCGCGCGTCTCCAGCCGCGGATGGAGCCGAGTCTGGGCCCAGGTACGAACTTGGTGTAGGGGGTGCTGACCGGTACTACGTCCCACACGCTATTTCCAAACAGAGCCCAGAAGCGTCGAACCCCTGCTCCTTCATCCCCTACACCCCCGGTGGGACGGTGTACAGCCCGTCCGGCGCCGGTAGGTACCCCTCCTCTCTCCACCTGGGCTCCGTGCTGCCCCCGGCGGGGTATTCTCCTTCAGCCGCCGGGCGCAGCCACTTCAGCCCGCCCTACCAGCACGGACAGAACCTCGGCTGCATTTATCCACCGTACACCGGATCCGGGTCGGCTCTGAGCAGCATGGCCCTGCCCAGCGGCGGCCCCGGCGCCGGGATGAGGGCCCAGGTTTACCTGTGCAACCGCCCGCTGTGGCTGAAGTTCCACCGACACCAGACCGAGATGATCATCACCAAGCAGGGCAGGTGAGACGGTTTACCCGGTGAACGCGCGCTGCCCACACGGCTCAGTCTGAAGGTTTTGTGTTTGCAGGCGGATGTTCCCGTTCCTCAGCTTCAACATGGCCGGTCTGAACGTCACGTCGCATTATAACGTGTTCGTGGAGGTGGTTCTGGCGGATCCGAACCACTGGAGGTTTCAGGGCGGCAAATGGGTCACCTGCGGGAAGGCGGACAACAGCAGCCAAGGTACGGAACCGGGTCCAGGGTTAGGTTGAGTTTTATTATTGAACTCTTTTAGTTTCACGCCCAGAAAAAAAAGCAATAAAATACCATTTTTGGATTTTTTGTTGTTGTTCATTTTTGGCACAAGAGTTAGCTATAACCTAATATAAGGTAATAAAATAAAATGATCGTATTCAGTTTAATGTAATACTAATAAATGGTTTATTCTCATATTTTGTTAGAATTTGATTTAGTAGTTTTTCAAAGTGTTGCAGTGCAGATTTTAATAACCAACCGAGCTGTTATAAAAAGTAAAAACAAAACAATTCAAATACTTACTGAGAAAATGAAACCAATTTATTAAATTTACATTTAATATTGTCAGTTTTTTCCTTCCTTTCAGAATAAATGTCTCAAACCCTCCACTGTTTTGTATCTATTTATTGATTCTAACTTTAGGCAACAAAGTCTACATCCACCCAGAGTCTCCAAACACAGGAGCCCACTGGATGCGACAAGAAATCTCCTTCAGCAAACTCAAACTGACCAACAACAAGGGGACCAGCCACAACACGTCCCAGGTAGGAGGGCAACAAATAAAGGAATAGCATAATTATTAATAATAAATACATGAATGCACCAGGATCGTTTTTGTTTGTTTATAATAGTGATTTATGTTATTTTAAATGACCATCTAATTATTGTCATCACATTTCCAACTCATCAACACCCTGAAAATAACAACTGAAAAATAGTGGGGTTTATTATTCTCCTTATGAAATTTTAAAGGTCTTGAAGAAATTTGGGGGCAAGAAAGCAAAGTCACTGACGTGAGAGAAATGTAAGCTCATGGTTTTATTTGTTATTATATTTCATGTGTAGATGATTGTTCTGCAGTCCCTACATAAGTACCAGCCTCGGCTGCACATCGTGGAGGTGACGGAAGATGGAGTGGAGGACATCAGCAGTGACGTTAAAACCCAGTGTTTTACTTTTCCTGAGACCCAGTTTATAGCAGTCACTGCCTACCAGAACACTGATGTGAGTAAAATATACTCCAATTTATACAAACTGAATGAAGGTTGGAGGAAAAGATGTGCAAAATGTAGATAGAAAAATACAAAATGTAAAAACAAAAGTTTATTTTAACTTTTTTAAATTAGACTGATTCAGGTGACCAATACTGATTTTTTTTTTTTTTTTTTTTTTTTTTTT